>VWPU01010331.1:0-32966 GCA_013398955.1 Callaeas wilsoni
TATAATATATATCTATAACAGTAGTTATCTGCTGGAATAGAAACACTACAAAATGAGGTAGTTGCGTTTGCCTCCAATTAAATAAAATTCATATTCATTTAGAGGTTTGGGGTTTTTTTTCATGTTAGTTGTCTTGTCAGTTCAAACAGATCCATACACACAATACCTAAAATCATCACTGAATCATGTGTATGATTTTTATATTTTTTTACACATGCACTGACGTAAGAAAGAGGCATTAGGTGTTTACAACTTGTGAAAGTCCAGATGGTTTTGATGCAAAGAACCCTGAGCACCCATATGTGGCTAAATAAACAAATGTGTGTTGATTTTCGATGCTTCTACACAACAAATGTTCCTGCTGACTAGAGGAAAAGACCAAGGTGCCAAGCAGAACTTCTAGAATACCTGCTACTTTTGTTTGTTTACTGTTTAAAGTGTTTAACTGTGTATAGAGATTTATCATAGTAGTAGGATTGACATATTTTCATTTTTCACTTCTCAAGTTCTCGCAGAATTGTACTCAATTTTTAAAAATGGCACGAGAACAAAAATAGCTTGCTGTTCTGTTAGAGAAACTTTAATTATAGTGCTTGCAGGTGGGAAGAGAGGCAGTAGGTCATGTCTTTATTAAAACATGTCTAATTAAGTAGTGTGGATAAAGCTTTTCCTTCTTACAATGTGTCTCATTTTTGATAAAATTCTGACAGCTGATTGGGCTGGAGTTAAAGAGTAAGTTTCAGGTCAACCAGTGCACTCAGAGGTTGCTTTCCCATTGAAGCCACACTCAGCCAAGGCAACAGGAGTCAGTTTTAATGAGGCTGGAGCTGCCTCTGATGGAGATAGATGATAAATTAGTCATACAAGAAAAAGGAGATATAAAGGGACATATAGAGGATCTAAAGCAGTTTTGGCAAACAAAGAAAGGTGATTTCCTACTGATGGCACTCACAAGTCCTTCAAAATGAACGTAGCAGATGGCAGGGGCACTGTCACTAAGTTGGGATGACAATTCTTTAGAAGCTGATTATTGTCAAGGATATTTCTCTGATGAAGAATCAGAGGAGGGCTTTTCTGGATTTTGGTTGACATCTCCTATTTATCCTTATGCAAGGCAGACCACTTTGAACGGTGTCAAAGTTTGTCTCATCCCATAACTGTGATGTCCATTTTGTGTTTACAGCTACATGAGAAAATGATGATGTCAAAGTAGTGCATTTCAATGGAAAATTTGAAGCCTGGTTTAATGGTAATTAAAACTAAACCTTGAAAGAAAATCTGTTCAGAGAAGCTGGCTTATCAGTGAAGGGACTGACATTTCTGTGATTTCTTTCCTACTTCATACTCTGGAATGTCACTCAATGTTAGTAAATTTATCCTCATAATGAAGTTATGATTTAATAAAATACTGTTACATCTGTTTACTCAAAAATAACTGAGACAAAACTTGAGTAGACAGGCCTTAATAGCTGCATATTTATTTTATTTTATTATTTATGATAATTTATTATTTATTGCATTTTAACTACTAGTTTCTTAGACCTTTTGAAAACCCAATTGTGAATTAGAGTACATATATTGAGCAGCTGTGTTATATTGATGTTGCTCTGTAATGTTCAACCATCCAAACCCAGCAAAATTCTTGCAGAAGCAAATTAGTTTTCACAAGGAGAGGATTTGAGGGACCTGAGGCCCTCTATAATGAAGTCACTTGCCTAAGGTTGCATGAGTAGTCTGAAATAGAGATGTGGAGGAGTTTTATGACTGGCCCACAAGCACAAGACTATCCTTCCTTCTTGTAAGTAACAGCTCTGGGTAGAAATATATCTGTTTCGTTGGTGGTTTTAGATAAAAAATTGGAATTGTCGCAAATACATTTACTGCTTTTTTTTCAGAAAACTCAGATATAAATCTTTATGTTCTTTTTCTGTATGAGCTCTCCTTATGAAAGCTATGCCAGTTATAGTCTTTTAGCTAATTTATTTGTTTGATACATCAATACTTTTATTCACTATAGGCAGAAATACTTGTGTTATTCTCAGCTTTTCCAGTACAGCTAATTCTTGCAGTTCTGCAAACCTTAACTACTGTGAGTGGTTCCAGCTAAGTCAATTAGTTTAATGAAGCTTACTTAGAGTAATAGGAATCAAGTCACTGCTGAAAAATAAGCTACTATAAACTATGTTCTTTGTGATAATTTATGCAAAAAACCACTGTTGATTCTAGGATACAGTAGCAAAATATTCCAGTAATTAAACATGCCAGAACATATATTAAACTGTTTCAAGAACTCCTTCCCGGCATAAGATAACATTTTATTCTTTAGATGTTATTTGAGTATGCAGAATGTGGAAACTCAACAGTATGTGCTCAACTGAATTAGCACAATTGAACATTCTCACCGTTGAAAGCATTTAAAACGCTGAATCAGTTCCTAAAAACCTCCATTCTCTTATTTTCTGAATCCTGAAGTGTTTGGATACTACGAGTTTTGTGGTTATTTTGGTTGTTTGGCTCTTTGGTTTTGTAGGGGGGATTCTTTGTGGGGGTTTGGTGTTTTATTTTTTGTTTTCTTTTACCTTTTTATATGTTCAGCATTAAAACCTAGATACTGAGAAAAGCATGAAAATTAAGATTTTGCAAAACAAATTCATTCTTGGAGTAGTACTTTAAAGATAAACCCAGCATAACAAAATATGCTAAAAGAATAAGACCTTGTCAGCATTACTAATGATGTAAAGCTCTTTTCAAACAATCTGCCTTCTCCAAAATGATTGGTGAATTTGGTCATTATAGCTAATTAATTTTCATTTTAATGAAAGAGAAATGATATATTAGCATTTGTGAGTCTTTCTGTGCCAGTGTGAGTTCTAAGAAAGCAGTCTCAACGCACTTTTCTAATAAAACTTGTATAGCGTGAAAGCACAGTCAGGAATGGCATGAACCAGTTTCTTGGGGGCTCAGGGCTCTGAGGCTGCAGACCTCCCTGAGACAACTGAATATTCCTGTCCGTACTGCTGTTCTATTTTACTTGAAATAAATCAGAATGTCTTGACTTTTCTTCTGGCTACCAACACACGTCCACAGAGATAAACCCCCTCCTTTCCTAAGAGAAATATACACCCATCAAGAAACCCCAAGATACATGATCGTACTTATTTATCCAGATTGTGATGTCTTTTTCTGTTGATCGTGTTTCAGTGTTGGGATCAGTGAGCTGTGAAGCTCTGTAATTCTGAGTTTTCCTCTGACTAGCAAAGAGCCCTAGAGGACGATCATTTCCTCTCTACTCTGAAAAGTTTTTTTTACAACAGTGACTTTTAATTGTTTGGCAGGAAACCGACAGGTTTACTGGCAGAAAGTAAACTTCCACAGACTTTTCAGAGCTTTTCCCCAATGTTTTCTTTCAATGCCTGATTATTTTACAGTTTTGTAAATGTACTAATTTAACATTGAAATCCAAATAATAAGGGAAGAGCATAGAAAAGGGAAGAGTAAAGTACTGCTAGTTCTTAGTACTTCTGTTCTGTGCAGGACTGTGTTCTGAATATTCCTCAACTACTTCTTCAGAGTCTTATTCACAAAAAAAACCCAACTGCACATACCTTGGTTCACTCAATTGAGAGTCTTCTATATACTTTTTAAGTTTCCTATTGATTTAATCTTATTTTTACTTGATTATCAAATACATGTCAATAATTGTTCCAAAGAGAAAAATAAAACTTTTTTATTTGACATATTGAACTTCCAGTAATAAGGAAGACTTATGTGCTCAAATGAAAAGAATTAAAATACATGCATTGGCCTAGTTTGACAGCATGTTTACAAGCTATAATGATGCTTATATTTCATTTTTTGGTGATTGAATTCCATGTTTTAGGGGGTCTGAGTAGCTAAAAACAATTAAAAGAAAGTCACATAAGAAAGGCTGACATTTCAGTAATAACCAATACCCTTACGACACCAGAAAAATACAGATGTTTAGACAGCATGCCAGATTCTGAGTGGCTGTAGCAGGTTTTTGTAAGCCAGGCTAGGCAAGTTTCCGAAGATAGTTAATCTGCTCTCTGAAGCAGTTACTGAAATAGACCCGCACTAAGTTGTGTTCCCTCAGGACTTTCCTATACAAAATTTATTCTACTCAAGTAAAGCTGTCTTTATAACCCTCACCATTTGAAGCTGCAGATAATGCAGTACTTTAAGTGCAAACGAGCTTCTGGGTATTCTGCAAGATTCTTATTCTTAGCATCAGTGAAGTGTGAAGATAGGCTTGTGACTTTTGTATCATATTTCTCCAGGAACTTATTAAAACTGACTCTTATGTTTTAGAGTTGATTGTTAAAGTGAACAGCTCCATTGAGATGAACAGAAAAACTTCTTTTCTCTGAGGCATCTTTGTCATCTTTTCAGGCTGTTATTTGCAGCATGACATTATATCAAATTTGCATATAAAAAGTTGTTTTCAAAATTATGAGGTCCAGCAATGTTTTTTTGACTTCTTACTATGCTTAAGTTACAGACCCAGTACTTCAAAGACTTGTAAAGTTTGATTGGAATAAACCAAAAATGTCTTTTTACTTTTTCAGATCTTGTTCTCATGGAATTACTTTCAAAAGTTAGCAAGTACAACAAACATTTAACTTGTTAGTCTATTAGCTTATTAGTCAAAATTAGAAGTGGACTTGCTTTTCTTCCAAATACTTACAGCACTTGTGAGCTTGTGACATCCTAAATGGGAAATCTTAACAGAATATAAACCTTCTTAGTTTGTTATCAAGCAGCAAACTACTCGTTTGTTCATTTTGATTAGTTGCTATGAAATTTGATTATATTTTATCAAGTAGCTATCTCCTGCTCTTGGTAAATAAACTACTGGTTTATTTAGCTCAATTGAAATGACCCTCACCTTTAAAATCTCCTTTATGCAATAGCATTTTATAGTATGGTGTTCAACTGTTGGCAGAGATTGACTGCACCCAGTCAAGGATTGCTTTACATTTGCTCACATTTTGACTCAATAACATGTTGAGCTTTGCCGATAATTTATTCACATAATTTAATTCTTTGTTCAGTAGCCAAACGGAAATTACACATAAATTAAATGGGTTTGGGTTTTTCCAACAAGAAAACTTTTCATTTGTCGTGTCAGGTTTAATAGATACATGAGAAATGTTTAATTTCAGAGGTTTGTGGGGGTGTTGTGTTTTGTTTTTGTTTTTTTTGTTCAAAAGCAGGGGAGTTTTTAAAATAAATTCCTGAATTGTATGAAAACATGAAACAGAGCAAGAAATAATGGTTATGCTGATGACACATCTATTATCCTCCCAGAAAATGGTATTTAGAAAGCTCTCTGACTGGTGAAATACTATGACCTAACCTTCTATCTCTTAGAGGGTTTTTATGTGGGCATTCCGCTTATGCAAACAGCACCCTTTGCCTTGCACAACATGGTACCTATACAAGTTGATGGATAGTTAAGTTACTCTAAAATTTAATAACTGTAAATATGTTTTACACAACATTAATAATTTTGAATAATGAACTTTAGTTATTAACTATTCCTAAATATACCTTAAAGTAGTTTCAATTCGAATATAAGAAATTAGTTTTGTTGGAATATGTTGTATATGGCTTTATATTTTTGTATTATTTCTAACAATAATTTAAACACAAAATACTTCTAAGCAAGATTATCCTTTAAATTAAACTTTTGGCTATCACTAATCAAGGATTCATATGCGTATCTTTACCTACAGCCGGTTCCTAGTCATATATGTTCATGTATCCAGTCTATTTATTTAAAAAGAACTGCTGCAGAGGATGAAGTGAAAGCATGGCTCTTGGTGAAATATTAAGGTCTCATGATTTTGCTTATGCCTTAATTGTACACTGTGTAATGAAAGAAAAACATACACATTACGTTTACATTTTATATTAGAAAAATTAAGGAGACTTCTAAAGAGCTTTCTGAAACAGAAACAAATTAATTTTCAGGATATATGCATTAAAGAAAGTAGACAAAGCCTAATATATTGGTTTAGTTAAAAGCATTTTGGATATGGTAATAGAAAATACACTTTTAGGGACAATCTAGACCAAGGTAGGAACAGGAATTAGATATACAGCAGAGCTTTCTGATCCTAAAATATATTCCAGCCTCTTTTATGTGCAAACCACATAAAAGCAGGTGGTAATAGCTGCTAAGAGTCCATCTCATTAGCATTGCTGCTTTTTAATAGACTTCTTTGTCAGATCTGTACCTAAGGAATAAGACTGTATAGAGCTGAGGTAATTGAGAAGACCTGTGAGAAAGTAAGATGAACATCTGAAACCAGTGCTCTAACACACGCTGTTCTTCCTAGAATGCCAAGTTCAGACCTAACTACATCTTTGTAAAGCAGGCTTGGAAGCTGTGACTTTGAGCCAGTGCTTGCCTTCTCTGTGTTTGTCAGCACAAGGGTTACAGTGTTATGAACAGAAGTTTCTCTTCCAGTGCTGGAATTCTTACCAGAAAGGGAAGATAAAGAAGTGTAAACTTATTGGTCTATTGCTGATGTAGAAATTCTTAATTTATTAAGGAACAAGAAAATATAAGCAATTGCCAAAATGCTTATTTTGTATGTCTGTATTAGTTCTGTATTTCCCAAAGCAAAAAAATGTCCTTGTAGTGCGCGTTTCTTAAATGATGAAAAGAATATTAGTCAGTTTGGTGACATTTCTTGTTTTAGGAGCTTGCTCCCCACAAACAAACTTTTATAAAACATTTGTAATGAGCTGTGAATTCCAGTGAATTCAAGTAAGATTGCATGGATGAATTTTAGCGTAACTTGGGAGGACAAATAATTGCAGCCGTAGAAATCAGATTCATGATGGTCAAATACACTCCACGAAGGCACTCTTATGCACATGGAACAGATCATGTGCCAAAAGGGAACGCAGTGCAGTTTACTATAGCTATACTATATAAATCTGTTTATGTGCTGGTGGCATTTAGAAATTTGTAAAATCTATGTAGAAAGCAGACTTGTCAACTGTTGACATGTTTTCTAAAAATGTTTTCTGTACATGTAAGCACCTGGTGTCAGCTGCTTCACGGGATCAAGTCTAAATGAAGTGAAATGCACAGTGTCCTGGCCACTAACAGCAAGAAAGTTAAATACAAGTCGAAAACAAGTAATCTAATTTTAATTTCGTTTTAGGCCATCTGCTACGAAAATGTGGTTGTCTGTGTCATAGAAAAGCCTAGGGCACAAAAAGGGATTCCTTAGTGGGCAGAAACTATAATGGTCCATAAAATTAAGCTCCTCTAATGAGTCTGTATGAATTTTAGTTTCTGGTCTGTGTCTTTGAAGATGTTTCATAGGTTTGCCCTGACTGTAGAATCTATAGTTCAGGTACATGAATCTCGCATATTTTGGGGGAAGGATCCATGTCTCCAATCCATGCTGAACTTAATGTCATGTAAGTCCAAGACTAGCCAAGTATCTGAGTGTTTTGAAAGATTATTTTTAATTTACTAGAGTATGTTGGAATTTCCTGAACACTGTTTACGAACTGGCAGAGGATGTATGTCTGAAAAATCTGTTTGTGATATTAAGGGCAGAAAGTGTGAGGAGATTCAGAAGAAAATTTGGGCACTGCAAAGCATTAGAGAGAATCATCAGGGGTATATTTACTAAGCAGTGAATGCATACGGGTTGCTGAACTGTATCATTTTACATAGACAGGTAATCTCTTAAACAGACTTATGCTCTGGAATGTGCATTAAGATATCTTTGGCATACAAAGGAAAAGATACCTGAACATCCTTAGTATACAGAGGCATAAATTACTCAGTTAATACTTCTTTTTCTTTTTTGTTTTTTTAACTGCATTGGATTAGAACTGAAGTATCAAGGCCTGAGATTTTTCCCAGCTTTGTCATTTGATTCATCTTCATTTTCTGATTAGGTGAGATCCCAGGCATTTCCTGTGCCTGGGATTTTAAACTAATACTTGAGAAAGAAAAAAAAGTTAATTTGGGAAAATTTGAGGCATCTTGCTTGCTTTGTTGTACCTTTGTAATTTTTCACATAAGTGAATTCAGTTTTTAGCTTTGAAGAAAGTGCAGAAATGCTTTGAGACAGGATTTTTTGTTTTGCTCTTTGTATGGTTTCTGGTAAATCAGAGGGTAATATGCATATTTTTGTATAATAATTCTTTGTATAATGCATTTCACCTCATTGCTCAGTTATTTATAAAATGTACATTCCTAATGATTGTTTTTAATCTAGGATTCCTTTTGTTTGGGGTTTAGATATGTTTAAAGGAAGTGCTGAAAATGAAAGACAGAAAAAATAATTTATCAAATGAATCATATGAGAAAACTCTGTGCAAAAATTCAGCAGTCCTCATTTAACTCCTAATTGGAATATTTTCATGAAAGATTGTCTATCTCAATTATTCTAGTTTACCAGAGAACAAATAAAAAGACAACTTATGTGGCTGATTGTATTTGATCTGCTGTCATTAAAATATCTGTACTCAAGTGTAGTTCCTCATCTAAAAATACAGATTACAATGAAGTGAGAGAGAGCATGAAGAAAGTAAACATAATGAGAGGGTAGTTTGGTATGGTTTAAAGATCTAAAATTGGCTAGAATTTTTACAGAGTTAATTTTCATGCTAGAGAAATTGAAAAAATGCAGTCATCCTGAGTCCTAAATATTATTGAAAATTGGTTACCACTAGAAAATAAAAAGTATACTATTGAATAAGAGTTATAACAGAGAAATTTTACTTATTTGACAGAACCAGGTACTTCTGTAATACTTTCTTGGGTTTTTGAGTTTTATGTTTCTTTGGGAGAATTAATATTATAAAATCACTTTTTGAGATCTGCTAAAGTATCTCCCTTCTGTGGATTATAATGTGAACCTAAATATTCATGTTTCAGTTAAGTGTCTAAATAAGGTAAAAGATAGGAACACAGTGAAATATTTAAAGTCTGAAGGTGCATGCCAGTGAGATTCATAGAATCTTAGAATGGTTTGGGTTTGAAGGGACTTTTAAAGATCATCTGGTCCAACCTTGCTATAACGAGCAGGAATATCTTCAACTAGATCTTGTTGCTCAGAACGCCGTTTAACCTGATCTTGAACAGTTCCACGGATGGGAACTTTTATGGTTGTTCAGGGTCAGGAATCCAGAAATTCTGTCTAAACTAGAACTTTTGTTTGTGGTCAGCACCAGGTTTAACATAATTTTTTTAGGTTTCAGGTTGCATCTATCGTATCAACATAAAGGTTGTGTATTGGAAGCACATGGACTTTAGAATTTGCAGGTTAATTAAGTTATCTGCAGATGAAGTATTTTGCATTTTTGGACATGAATTTCTGTACCCAAGTACTTTCAGCTATGGAAACCCAGTATAAGAGAACTTAGGAAGCAAAATGAAACTGTTCTGCTTAACTGAATGTTTGGCCACAACAAATTAAAAGGTCTTGCTGCAGGCATATTGTCATGATAAAGAAAGAGCTACAATATTGCAAAACGCTTTTTAGTTTTGGTTTGTTAGTTTAGCTTTAAAGGAAAAAGATCCATGCATCACTATACCATAAAATATATTTACAAGTCAAGTAAACAGAATTTAATATTACAAAGGTTGGGACAAACCTCAGCTGTAGTGACCATGAGATTGTGGACTTCACTACAGGGTGAGGAGTAAGCAGGGTAACAAGTAAGATTGCAACCATGGACTTTAGGAGAGCTAACTTTAGCCTCTTCAGGGATCTTCTTGGAAGAATCACATGGGAAGAGATTGTGAAGGGAGGAGGGTTTCAAGAGAATTGGTTGATATTCAAGGATCACTTCCTCCAGGCTCAAGAACAATGAATCCTAATAAGCAAGAAATTGGGCCAAGGGGGCAAGAGACCTGCCTGGGTAAATAAAGAAATGCTGTCATTCCTCAAGTAGGAGCAGGAAATACACAGGAGCTGGAAACATTTTGGGGCTACTAGGATGAATATAGAAAGGTTTTCAGAGAAAGTAGAAATGGGATAAGGCCAAGGCCCATCTGGAATTAAATGAGGCCAAGGATGCCAAGGACAGCAAGAAGGGCTGCTTCAAATACATCAATAACAAAAGGAAAACTAAGGATAATGTGGACCCATTGCTAAATGGAGGGGAGGCCCTGTTGGCAAAGGATGCAGAGAAAGCACAATTACCGAATGCCTAATTTACGTTGGTCTTCATTGACAAGATCAGCCCTTGGGAATCTCTGAAGGGTAAAGGAATGTTAGAAGACTTTCCCTTGGTCAAAAACAATTGGGTTAGAGGACACCTAGGCAAATTTATCATCCACAAGTCCATGGGCCCCAAGCAGATGCATCTATTAGTGCTGAGACAACTGGAGGACACTGTTAACAAGAACACTTCTGGTCATCTTTGAATGGTCATGGTGATCAAGAGAGGTGTCTGAGGACTGGAAGAAAGCAAATGTTGCCCCTGTCTTCAAAAATGGAAAGAAGGAGGACCCAGGAAACTACTGGCCAGTCAGTCTCACCTCAATCCCTGGACCAAGTGATGGAGCAGCTCATTCTGGAGACTGTCTCTAACCATATGGGTGACAAGAAGGTGATCGGGAGTAGTCAGCATGGATTCATAAAAGGTAAATCATGCTTGACCAATCTGAATACCTTCTACAATGAAACAACTTCCTTGATGAATGAGGGGAGAGCAGTGAATATTGTCAGCCTCAACTTCAGCAAGGCTGTGGACACTGTCTTTCCAACATCCTTGTAGGCAAACTCAGGAAGTGTGGACTGGATGAGTGGACAGTGAGATGGATTGAGAACTGGCTGGGTAGCAGATCCCAGAAGGACGTAATCAACAGCACAGAGTCTGGTGGGAGCCCTGTCACTGGTGGTGTCCACCAGGGTTCCATACTGGGCCCAGTGTTGTTTAACTAATTCATCAATGACTTGGAGGAAGGGGCAGAGTTCCCTGCCGACACAAAGCTGGGAGAAGTAACTGATGCCTGAGAGGGCTGTGCAGACCTTCAAAAGGACCTTAATAGGCTGGAGAGGTGGGCAGAGAAGAACCATCTGAAATTCAGCAAAGGCAAGTGCTCCTGGGGAGGAATAACCCCCTGCGCCAGCACAGGCTGGGGGCTGAGCTCTTGGAAAGCAGCTCTGTGGAGAAGGACCTAGGGGTCCTGGTGGAAAACGAGCTGTCCATGACCAGCAGTGGCCAAAAAGGCCAAAGGTATCCTAGGGTGCATTATGAAGAGCACTGCCAGCAGGTCACAGGAGATGATCCTACTCCTCTACTCTGCCCTGGTGACTGAAGCGCATCTGAAGTGCTGTGTCCCATTCTGAGCTCCTCAGTACAAGAGAGACTTGGAGCTCTGACCAAGTTCAGTGAAGGACAACAAAAGTGATTAAGGGACTGGAGCACCTATCTTACAAGGAAAAGCTGAGAGAATTGGGCCTGTTCAGCCTCAAGAAGAAAAGACTGAGAGGGGACCTCATCAACATCTATCAGTACCTGAAGGGAGGGTGTCAAGAGGATGGAGCCAGGCTGTTCTCAGTGACGCCAAGCAATAGGACGAGAGGCAATGGGCAGAAAGTACTGTACATTCTAGGACTGTCTGGACACAATCCTGTACCATGTGCTCTAGGATGACCGTGGTTGAGCAGGGAGGTTGGACCAAATGACTCACTGTTGTCTCTTCCAACCTGCCACATTTTGGGATTCTGTGATTATATTAATATCATTCTAGTATTGTTAACACTAGTGAATGGTCATAACCCATTTAAGACATCCATATTTTTATCTCAGGCAATGCTAAGTTGATTTCTCAGATTAAGGTTTAGTGACATTGGCTTCAGTCTTGCAGGGAACTATGATCCTGATCCAGTGAAGTCTGTAAGGACGTATTTAATTTATATGAATAACCTCCTTATATTAGTTTTTTATTGAAATTTAGGTGTATATGTGAGACCTTCACTGGATTGAGATAAAAATATGTATTGTTTTGCTTGCCTGAGTGCACTGGGGCAAAGGTGTCGATCAAATGTAAGAGTTAATGCTGTCTGGTAGGGTCCTGTGTAAATATAGTTTGGTATGACATTTGGCTCAGATTATTGTCATAGTTTTTATATTGGGGGCTTGCAGTTCTAGAATTCTTCTGCCACTTTTAGTTGAATTGTTTTGAATAGCTTCTCCTTACCAAGGGGAAAAGTATCTGATTTCCTTGAAACTTACTAAAGTTAGATGAGAGAATGGTGGGCTGGTTGGCTTTTTTTATCGGGCCTGAATAAAAGTGTCCATGCACTTTAGCCTCCTGCCCACACACATTTTAGCAGAAGAAGTAATTGTTCAGGGCCACTCCTGCTTAACCAGAGGATGTGACAAAATCCTACCGTGCTAAGGTGAGACGTGGCTAAGAGCAAATCTGCCAAAAATATAATTAAGGTAAATGGAAACCTATATTAATGAAACTCATTAAGAAGCTGATGCAGGAAGAAAACGTGGTTTGAGAATAATTATTTGAAAGCAAAATCATCAAGGCTTATTCTGTGGAGTAAAAAACAGTTATGCATTCAATGACAGTTTGAAATTAAAAGAAAGTAAAAGATTGCAAATCAATAACAATAAAAAGTGCACTAAGCTAATGGATCCCTTGTTTCAAATTGAAAGTGACAGTTTTGAATTCTAGAGTAAATCTTTAGTGATGGCCCTTTTCATTACCACACAGCAGCCCTTGCCATTTTAGCTTCCATAGCTGTACTCACTCGGCTATGTGCTGCTTTGATCTATGACTTTATTTGCCATGCCTTTCAGGGATAGGGAAATGGGAACTCATTACTGAAAAACACCCAAGTGATTTGGAAGATAGATTTTCATGTCACCAGCTGATCCCTGAGGCTCAAAATCCATCCTTTGAACAGAAAGTTAAGTAAAACCTGAGAAGATGTTTTCCATGTTGCTCTTTCGAAAGAGACCTTGCTGACTAACCGATTTAATGGGCATATCTGTTTACAGGCACTTCTGTGTTTTCCAGTACAGTAAATGCTTTTCCTTGTAGTGAAGAAACAGCCCGGTGGTTTTTTGGTCCTGTCTCTTGCTTTTAGCTGTGTGCTATTCCCATTATACTCTGGACTGCTGATGCTTGACATGTAGGAGTTGAAATAATCAGAACCAATTGGAATAATCAGGATGAAATACCTCAATATTATACCATAAGAAAATATTCTATAGGCAGGGGTGCTTTAGTCTCCTCTGTTTCCCTAATTCTCTTTGCGCTACAGTGATCGCTTTCTGTAAGACATTTCTGATAGTTTTTCCTCTTAACTATTTCTAAAATACTTTATTTAGAAAAGAAAAATCCAAAGTACCCAATATTTACTGGTATTAATGCATGTGTTTCAGACAGCAGCTGGGTTGTATGAAAAATTAGTTTTGTTTCTCAGGATAAATAAAGGATGACTCAACTAAAAATTACACAAGGTTTCCTTTTTAACTTTATTGAAAATATTCTTAGGTGTTCTATCATTTTTGCAGTGAACACATGAAGAAAATATGGTTGTGAGAAGATAAAACCAAGTTTGTATTAGTAAGACATTAGAAGCCTTTGAAATATATATTTCTATGGGCATTTTCTCAAAGTGGCTATAAAATAATGATAACCTGTTCCATAATACAAACAGAATAAATTTTCTGCTTAATATGTGGTAGACAGCTGCTCTGCTGTCATGTAAAATATTGGAGGAAGTTAGATTTAACGATCTTAATGATTGGTGGAAATAGTGGGGGTCACTTTGATATTGTCTAAATAGTTTGCATTCAGATAATTGGAATTGTTTGGACATTTAATTTTTTCTAAAATATATTATATGCAATTCCTTTATCCTTGGACTTGGGGTCTAGTCCTCTGCCTCTGCAGTTTTGAGTTTTAGATTATTCAAGCACCTCTTTCCCCAGGAAAAAAAAAGGTTAAAATGATCCAAGACTGAGACAGCTCGGACTGTTTAGCCTGGAGAACACAAGCTACAGGAGGGAAATATTTTAATGCCTATTAATACCTTAAAGGAGTCTGTAAGTAAGAAAGGGAAATGCTCTTTTCAGCACTGCCCAGGAAGAGGACCAGAGGCAAGGGGCACAAACTGGAACACAGGAAGTTCCCTTAGAACATCAGAAACAGCGCTGGAATAGGTTGAAGTACTGGAAGAGGCTGAAGCACTGGAAAAGGAGGTCATGGAGTCTCCCTCTTAGGAGATTTTCATGAGCCGTCTGGAGACTGTCCATCATATGTGTTAAGATGTTAGCATAGCTTTGGTGTTGTTTGGTGATGCAGTTGAACTTCCACCAATGAAAGTAGTAGTATTACTATTGATTTCAGTGACCGAAGTAGGTGCTTAGTTAGGAGCTGTATTTTTTATTACTGTTGTGCACACAGGATTAAAGAAGAATTAAAACGGGGAACTTCAATTTGAAAGTTGTATTTCTGGTTTAGCTGATGGCTTGCACTGTGACCTAGGGCAAGCTATTTTAACTATTTATGCCTTCATTTTCCAATTTGTAGAACTCACACAGTAAAATGTACCCACCTTGCAGGGATGTTGTTTGAATTAGTGCTTGCAAAGTGTTCTGAGCTCCAGAGATGAAAGACGGCATAGCAGTAAGAACTATTGTTATTTTTATATCATTATAATACATGCTAGCTTAGCTCTGTGACATTAATCTTTCTTTATCAAGAGACTTATAACTCACTTCTGGCTACCTCTCTTGTGCATTATAATTTTCTCTGTATACTGAAGATATGTCACATTGGTATATAACTGTACTGAATTTTATATCTCTATGCACTCTGTTTCATGAGATAATAGATATGTTTTAAATTTGGTGGAAATAATTCTTGCTTATTAACTGTAGTGATTTTACTCGAATGACGTTATATTTTTAGCTGTTTTAAAAATGTATTGTAATTAATAATGCATTGTTTTTAAGTGAGACTAAAACGTTGTGTCATGTGGCATTATAGCACTTTGTTGAATTGTACCGGTATAAAAATCAGAATGTGCACTTGCTTTGGTAACTGTGTTATTGCACATCAAACCTTAGGACAAGTACAATGTGCCACCTTGAAGAATTAAACTTATTTACTGCACACAATGTCTAATATATTACTTTTATTGTATCTGAATTAAAGCAGGGTTTGTTGCATGACATTTGCTTGCAGGGCTGCATCCCTCAAGTATTAATCAAACATATTGCATAATGCCAAAAGAATTTTGAAGAGAAAAAGCTATGCAAAGTAGTATTAACAACAGGTGAAGTGCTGTCAGCTAATTGATGTTCTTGACTTATGTATCAGAGATCATTTTTAGTGGCTGGTAACTTGGTGAATGATTGGTTGTTTAAAATTGTTTCTCGTAAATGATATTTTTTGTACATTGTCATTTAGATAGCATAAATAATCAGTGAATAAGTAAAGAATATATTTGATTGTAAAGTCTAATATGTTTTAAAATTGTTTTGCTGTATGTAGTTATCATATGGTGTATAATGGTCAGCCAAAGTTATTACTAGGTCATAAAGACAAGTGGATGATGGCCAAGTGATTGCTGCAGAAAGTGACAGGGACTTCAGTGAAGGTGTTGCTGCTTCAAACGGTATTTTTGACCACTGTCTGTTCTCTCATTTCTTGGGCCATAGGACAGATTATTCAGTTAATCTCAAAAGCAGTTTGATGTAGTTTGTGTGGGTTTGAGTTAAAACACACTATATCCTTCCGTGCAGCGGTTTGCATGGACACCTTTTTTTTAGGGTGAAAAACAAAAAGATACACAGTCATAGGGGCTTTTTTTGCCATTGTTCGACCAAAGCCAGATTTCAACCTCTGTTGATTTAAATTAAAAAGTATATTCATACTTAAGTAGAGTAACATATTTAGGAAATTGTATCTGTAAGATTAGGTACCTATACAACTATTTGCACTGTGAAGATTGAAACCTGAGGTGAATATTTGCAGACTGAAGTGACTTTTTCTTATCTAGATTAATTATCATGCTATTTTGTTTCTAAGGGTATGCCTTTCCATCAAAATCCATGTCATTTTACAGATGTGTTATACTGGTAATAGTGAGTAATAGGAGATTAATTAAGCATCGCTTCTGCCACAAACAAATATTATACTATATGTTTTTCATTAGTACTTCAATTTCTTTTTTGCCTTTATTAGTTTTACATACTAAAAAAAAGAAGCACTAAATAAAAGGAGTCTCTAATGGCATTAATGTTGCCAATTTTACTTTGAATTGATGTTTTGCAACCGTTTTAACCTCAAGCAAAGAAGCTGTTGCCCCACTCAGCCTAACTTAATTGATGTCACAGATGAACAGAAGTGATTAATCCACAGCAACTCTAATATTTTCATGAACTTAGGTACATAATGAGATAAAGAGTACATTCATGTCATGCAGAGTATTTCATCTGGAAGTTGAAGTGTCTACTCACAAAATAAGACTTTTAACAACTGACAATTTTGATCTTGAACATCCTTCTTTCCTGCTTGCACAAACATTGAAACATTTTAATGGCCTGTACTTGTAATTTGCAAGGCAGACTTTAGAAGACAGTTCGTAGTCTCAGTGTAAAAAAACCAGATTTTGAATGCTCTGAAGTAGAAGAAAGCTTGAGTAAGGTCTTTCAGAATATTTAAGCTTGACAGAAATATTATTATTAGTAGAAGCTTTGCCTTGGATCGATATGGAGTTGGGGTTCAATCTCTTAACTCTAAATACTTCTTTGCACTTATCCAAACTGGGAAAATGAAGTCAGCTGTGAAAAAAATATTTTTTAAGTCAGGCATTGAATTTGTGGTTTGACTTTTTCTTCAAACATGGAAAACACTCTTTAGTTACCATATTTCTCCATTGGCTTTTCTGGTACAGTTTTAAAATCCCTTTCTAATCATCAATTTGTGTCTTCTTATGGAAATAATTTACCTTCATAAAAACGTGTTCCTTTCCTCCTTTTCCTCTTTCCATTTTTATTCCTTCCTATTGCCAATCATATGTCAGGCTGCTGACTATCATGTCAAATACATTGTATGAATAGTTTGGCACGGTTTATGTTCTGCAGTCTTTTATCGGTGTTTGCTTCCAAGCAAATATTTTTAATTGGGGCACCAATAAGAACATTATTCATTGCTGAATTGCATGTATCATGTATGTGGCTTGCTTTGGATTTTTTTCTTTTACTCATCTACCTATATTAAAAAAAAACAAGGAAAAAAAAAGGATTTTTTAGCAAGGTATTTGATTTTAAAGCGAATTATATGAAAGACAACTTGTCAAGATTAGCAGGTTTCTGAAAGTACTTTGCAGTGAGTTGCATTTGCTAAAACAGTACTAGTGAAAGTCATAAAGTCCCTTTCATTTAATAATAATGAAATTATGGGTTTTAGTTACACATTGTCCATTAAGAAAAAAGGTACTTTGCTGCTGCTAAAAATTATTTTGATGCACAGTGTTTTATTATGTCTTCCCAGGGATGTTTTTTGTTGAGATGTTATTAAGCAAGAGATGCAGTGCAGTTTTCATAAGAGACAGTAACCTTTGTGCAGAGTTTGATTGCCAGCTTCCCGAAGTTGTAAGATATTGAACTCATGCTCAAGTGGGACTGTATTTGAGCTCCACTAGAAAAGTCACTCCATTCAAACTGAAAAAGAGATTTGGGAAGTATGAAGGGAAGAAAGAAAGGAGAGCATAAATGGAAGAGAGGATGCAATGTATGCAAGCCTATTTCATAGAAAGTACAGGGGAAGGTCCAAACGAAAAGTGACGCTCGTACGATCTATACATCTGTTAATGTTAGTGAATTACCACCTGATGGTACAAACGGATGAGTCAGAAGCAGGATGATGAAACAGATTTCAACATAATAAGTACAATTTTTAGTATAGCTAACTGCTGGTTTATCCTGCTGTTGGCACACTAGTTTATACAGAGAGCTGGTGATTATTAAAATGGTAATCATAATTATGAATCATATATGCTTAATGAGGCATTTGATGTGAGATGCAAGTTTGCATTGAAATGACAGTCCACATTGCAGAGTGAAGGGAGTAGCCCACCATCACAGCATTTCTGAGAATATGAGTTAATGAAAGAAATGGCAAAATTCTGACCAGATATGGTAGCCTTGCTTATTGCAATTAAATTCATTGTTACCTTGAAAGAAAGACAAGAAAAGCTGTATAGGCTGTCATCTTCTTGAAGTGTTTATATGGCCAGCAGAAAGTACTGTGACTTCCAAGTTAAAAGAATAAAATTGAAATTAATCCTAGTTTAATTAAATGATTGTGTTATTGGGAAAGCATCACATTGCTTTTGCTCACAAAAATATGGTCATGTTGTTATTAAAAAAATTGCATTTGCTCACATTCATGAATAATTTTCTAGTCTGTTTTAGCAGAATATTTGATCCTGAAAAGTGCCAATCTTCCAAAAATTCCAAATTATTTTATTGAATTTTCATAATCTAAATTCATGTCAAGATTAAGATTTTTTTGATGATGAAATATCCTTTCTATACAGTATGTACCTCTAAATCACTTGAGATAAAAAATCCAAATATATCTCTATGGAGTACAGAATTTTTCTTATGGAGCATTTTTGTCCAGTATTACATGAGAGTGGCAAGTTAGAGGCTACCTCTTCCTTTGGCTGATGCAAGACTTTGTTTTTCTTATTTAAGAGAGGCTATCCATTAGAGTAGAATCTGGGCTACCCATTATATATATAGTAACATAATTATTATTCCTAGAGCAAAATTAGAGGAAATAGTTTGATCCTGGCAGAAAGGAAGTAGATTTGTAGTTTCCAAATTATGAATAACAAATGATTTATATAGGCTGAAAAAAGGAAACGCTGGTTTCAGTAAAAATTTATGCAGGGAATTTTCAGTTCATCCTGAGTTGTGTTGGTCTGTGAAGATACTATGTGCTTTATAACACATATTTACTTGGGATTTCTGTGACATTATATCATGTTGTCAGGGATGCTGCTGATTTTTCTGTTGTTACATTTAATAAAACCTGAAGGCTCCAGCACAAAAAACTTGCATTCCTTAAACAGCAGATTCATTTAGAAGTGAGTGGTTGTCGTCAATGGTCATTAACAACAAGCGATGGTAATTCATTAGAGCTTGTTTGTTTTTTCTTGGTTGGGTTTTCGTTGTTGTTGTTTTGAGATTTTGCTTGTTTGTGTTGTGGTTTAGCTCCAGCTGGCAACTAAGCCCTACAAAGAGGGTCTGGGAGCAATTCAGAAGAGTATAAGAGAATAAACTTGTAGGCTGAGATAAAGGCAGTTTAGTAGGTAAAGCAGAAGCTGCCCTCACAAGCAAAGCAAAATAAGGAATTAATTCACCATTTCCTGTGGGCAGGCAGGTGTTCAGCCATACTCAGGAAAGCAGGGCCCCATCACATGCAAGGGTTACTGGGGGAAAAACCCACCCTCACTCCAAATGTCCCCCTACTACCTTCCTCTCTCCCCAGATTTATATGCTGATCATGACACCAAATGGTCAGCTGGAATCAGCTGTTCCAGCTGTGTCCCCTCCCAGCTTCTTACACAGCCCCAGCCTATGCATTGTAAATTTAGGTTATAATTAGAAGTTGTGGAAGCAAAAATAAAGAGATGGTTTATACTTAGCTAGAATCTTTGTAAAATACGTTAGACATTTTCATATATTTTGATTGAAGTTTTAAATGAGTGTTCAAATTCAGGAATCATTGTCTAGCTCTTATTTCTGTTCTATGCATTGTGGAAGTACTAATGTTTCATCACTTGGAGTTATCAGATCATGTTTTCTTAATGTTCGCTGCTCCCTGCCAGCCCCCATCCCGCTATTCTGTTCACAGAACTGTTTTCACAACTTAGTTGACAATAGTTTGGATGATTTCAGGCAAGGAAGCTTAGTACGACAGACTTTATTCTCCAGGACTGATATTTGCTATGCAAAGTTCAAAGAATCAGAAAATTACAGTTAAAAGTGGTTGAGATATTTTTCCGTAGATAGGAAGGGAGCAATTGTATTAAATGTCACATTTTCTGTTATCGCTTTTCTGAATATGACAGCACTATAAAACGCTGCCAACATTGGTATGGTACCATAAATGTATCTAACAACTGGCCTTCATCTTCTCTTATAACAAGACATGAATTAACTATGTTTACAGTTGGCGGCAATCCATTTCAGTGCTGGGATGTAGCACTGGAATGATGTGCTTCTCCCCAGCCCTTTTGCTCCTGCCCTTTAAAGAGCATGATGACATTCTCACAATTTAAAAGGTATTATATGAAAGAAAATTGTAAGCCTTTGTCTTCTGACAGTAGAAGAGTATTACTGACCATTTACATATGTGCTTTGTCCAAATAAGTGATTAATATTTGAGTTTTCATAATGTCTTTTATTAGTTTCAGGGAGAGGAAGAACAGCATGAAAAATATAGAGACTCACACTTTAAAAGATATTATTAAATTATATGTTTTAGAGTAAAAGCAAACATCCATTGTTCTTCTTCCTTTCCAAGTGTTCCTCTAGTAATTCAAGCCAAAAAGAAAATAAACAACGTAGTAGTAGAAAAATGTCTTAGATTTTTACATTGTTATTCTTGTATGTTTAGTGTTGCACCACTGAGCTTGTATTGGCTCAATGGAAATCAGTTTCATTAGGAATTTATTCTACAAAAACTTCAATTATTTAATCTGCAAGAATTATGCTACAATTTTCAGCAAATATAGTGCAGTTACTGTAAAAATTTGGGATGGAATTATGAGTGATTGAAATGTTTGGCACATGAGGCATGATGTGAAGAGATTGGCATTTGTGACAAGAGAACAGGTAAAGGTCCATTGAAGAAAATGTCTCACTCTCTGGACCAGTCTGGATGGCTTTTGCTCTACACAAAGAGAGGGTGAGCACGATATGCTCCATTTAAAAGTAAAAAGCAGTAATTTGTTGACTGAGATATGAAGGAAGTAACTAGAATTAGCAATAAGCTTAGGCTAACCACTAACATGCTTCATTGCCCTCGATGAGGCATTTGGGGATGGGTCAGGGTCAGCTGCTGCTGCTCTTCAGAATGGGATGTTCTGTGATGTTCCTGTATTGCCATGTTCTAGCTCTGTTTTCCCCCTTAGATATTTATACATTTTATCACATCAGTGTTTTTTCTCTTGAATCCTGAGCTGCCTCATAGTTCTTTTATTTTACCTCTGCAATTTTACCTTTCACATCTCACTTGACTCTAGGTTATGTAGTTTATCACAGCTCCTTCCTGTAAGCTAGTGAGTTTCTTAAAAGTCTTAGCCAATGTTATGCACTAGTCAAAACTAGTATGGAGTCACAGAAAAATTAACTCCTCCAGAGAGAAATAGAGACTTATTTTTTAATTTCAGGGACTGATCTGCAGCTCAAACCTGAAGTGGTCTTTCCATTAAGTCAATACCAGTGCTACTGTTGAACTAAAGAGGCCTAAAATTTCCTCTTAAGTCACTATTATGTTCATTCCTGAGACTTTTCAGCAATTAATCTGCTTTAACTGCATTTTAAATTAATAATAGCGGTTGTATTTTGATACATACTTAATACGTAATGCTGCTTGTCCAAAGATGATATGCATATATTTTTCTTTTTTTTAGATGTACGTTTTGTAACTTATTTAACCAAGAAAAAAGGTGACCTTTTTTTCCCCAGGAGTTAACCTAGTTTTTAGAGGCAGGATTGCACAAACATTTTACATTCTTCAAGAGTCAGAGGAAAATAATATGGACATAAACTTAGGTTATAGTAGAAATGAGTTGACACATTTATGAACAGAATTTTGCAGTTGGGCTGATCAGAATGAAACTTCTGTTTTGCATGTTTCTCTTCTGATTTCCATAGTACTGTAACAGGTGCAGTTGATAAGGTTGCCAAATGGATTGATCTTTTCCTTGTCTTTCCTTTTCAACTCTACACATCTCATCCATTGAGTGTTTCCTCAAAATTTCTTATCATACCCTTCTCTCTCAACTTTGAACCAGTACCAGGAACTGAAAGAAGTGGCTGAAGAAGGGAGAGGATTGGGAGATTAACCACTGAGTTTGTAGGAGGATGCAAAACTCTTCAGTCTCTCATCCAGCCATGACCTGCTTGTCACAGCATAATGATCTTCCTTCTAATGTGTTGACTCTGTGTCTTCATGAGGAAAAAAAAAAAAATAAAAATGCTTTAAGCTCTGCTTTTGGAATCCATCCAGGAATATTTTTCCCTAAGCTTGTAACAAACAGCTGCCAGGACTCCATGAGTCCCTAAACGTCCTCCTCATAAACATTACATTAATAATGTACTTCATCAGCAGTTTCACAGAGGACTGATTCAAGGATATACAGAGAGGAAATCAGGACATGAGTGACATTGCTTTACTTCCTGGCCAAAAAAAAAAAAAAAAATCACCTGTCTTTCCTCTTAATATATTGAGAACTCTGTTTGCAAGTCCAGGGCTTTTCCCCTCTGTTGTAAACTCCTGGCTGGACAAGCCCACCCCCTAGACTTACACCTCAGATGCATATTTCTGAGACATTTATAAACTCATATAAAAACCAAATGAAAGTCATATCAGCATCCATTTTATCTGAATTTTCATCCATGTAAAAATGGTTAACTGAATGCAGGAAGAGCAGGGACACAAACAGGAAGTGAAAGGACGATAAAGTAAATGCTATGGACTGAATTGCCTGACCTGAACGACATCAAATTACATGTGTGTTTTGGGACAAAATAAATTGTGTATTAGTAGCTTTTGCACAAAAACCCCTTAAACCCCATTGGATGATGAAACTTTAAAGAGAACTTAAATTTATTTGCTAGTACCATATGTGATTCAGTAGGTGGTGCTCTTCACTCTACAGATCATTTATGAATCATACATTGAGGCTGTGATAGAACAGTGCCTCTTACACCTTGGCCCCAGACATCTGTTGTTATTTGGTTATTTAATAGACCATGTCACAACAATAATGACAGTAAAGATTAACAGCATGTTTCAGATGAAGTTTGTTTTTTTCTATGTGCGCATATCTTTTCTTTCCTCTTGCTCCTTCTCCTGAAGTGTAAGCATTGACTGGGGCCTGAATATTCTCTTAGTCCTGTGCCCTAGAGCAGTTCTGAGCATCTCTGACTCAAGTAACTATGTTGACGTGTTTCTGTCTCATTTGTCTGGAAGGTTTCTTAATCATAATTAGTCATATTTCTTATATTTTCTATTTTCTTCACTGGAGGATCAGCCCTTCTGTTGCTACTAACAAGTACCCCTCCCTTGCCCTATTGCCCTTAAAGCCCCCTAACCACCACCACAAAAAAAAAAAAAAAAAAAAAAAAANACCTGTCACGACTTTCCCATGTATGCATAACACACAGTCTCATGGGTATTTTCAAGTGGCCACTTTTCATCTGTACCTTCCTTGCAATGTTTTACCAGTAGCAGCCCCTCCAGCAGACTCTTCAGGAAACAAGAAGGCACGACACTGATGGAGTTTTGGGTCTTTCTATAACATTAATGCATTAAAAGGAATCCCAGATTTAATTCTGGATACTGGTCTATTCTAATAAATATTCATTCCATCAGGCCTTTCTCAGGCACTTCAACTTCTTCTTGGTCTAACACATAGGACACGTTTCATGTAGTTGGGGAAGAGACATCGGAAGTCTCTCAGTGCAAAGCTGCTCATGGGAAGTCTGTGCATTCCCATTGACACTCGTTTGAGTGCTATCACACAGCAGCCAGTCATCTGTGCTTGGCATCTGGAGTCTAAAAGGAATGATCTTGCACTTCCAACTTACAGTTTGGAGTGCCAAAGAGGTGCCACTGAGTTGTCAGGTCTTTGACCTTACTAAGCTATGTAGCAACACGTAATATTGACTTAAGTTTTTTTGAGTCAAGGTGTAACTTCAAATACAAACACGTGGCAGTATTTGGTGACTTAATAGTGCTCCATTCTCATGTCTCTTTCACTTCTGCTTCAGCGGCTCAGCCACTAGAAGTGACCAGGATCTCACAGGCTTCTCTGTCAGTGTAATGCAAACTTGTACACATGAAACCGTATTTCTGTAGGCATGTGAAGATAAGCTTATATGGACATAATTGTTACAGGAAGACTGAATGTTTTTTTCTGTGAGGCATGAGTCTAACTTAAAGGTTTATATAAATTATGCACAATGAATAGACTGCTAAAGTGCTTTGACTTTAAATGAATCCTGTTTATGTACAGTGGTCATCATAAAAATGCCAGCTCTTGCCAGAAAATCATTATAGATTCAATTTTTGTTTTGTAGGAACATTCTTCCGGATTGTTGGCATTCATATCTCTGTTGACAGTTTTTGATTTTTAATGATTAGTGCATGTTTCTTCTTTTTATCATAAGTTATTTTGTTTTGAATGTAGTTAAGGCATTATCGTGATTCCACTAATGTTTCTTTTATTTGAGACTGAATGTCTAAAAAACATGGTAAAAGGTAAGTAGATCTTTAAGACTATTCTAAGCTTTTCTTTTGTATGATATGTGATACTAATAATGCCTTACAGGCAAATAATCTAAGAACTTCATTATAATAGTGTGTTTCAGAAAGAAAGCATGACAGTTGTATATTATTTCTAATTGAAATTACCGAGCTTCTTAGCACCATGCAAGTGAGTCTTTGAAACAGAAACTATTCAATTTAGATTATTTGGGTTATAATTAAATCATTTCACATTTACACAGGAGCAATTGCCATCTTAATAAGACCTTTTTACAGAAAAGTAATGACATATATCTTTGCATCTATATAGATGTATACTTTTGAAATACTTCTATTAATCAAAGTTTAATCTTAAAATAGGTAAATACAGCAACATTCTCTCTATGGAAATTTTAGTAGTAATGTAATTCCTGTTCTTAAAATGAAGGAAAGGTATTTTTATTCAAATTATTTTTGTCCACAATTTTAAGAGAATGATACCAGATCATTTGTTTAACTGAATGGTGTGTTAAGTTTAGCACAGTTGCAGCAATTACTTGACTGAATTTGTTTTGTGATCTTATTTAAGAAACAAAGGATTTATTTTTATTTGCAAGATGACTGCTAATTTAGGATCCTAGAATCTGAGGTGCATTACTTCAGCATACTTTGTCTTTCTGCTTTCCATAGATTCAAGTTACCCTTAATGTCTTTGAAAGTCAGCTTGATATACAGGTGCTTATCAAGCCTTCAAAAGAGGCCATATATGACTCAAAGCTGTAGGCATTATCATGTAAAGTTAAGAAATCTTTTGCCTTTAACAATAGTCTCTTCCAAGTGGGTGGTGATGAGAACTAGCTAGTAGTACAGCTACTGACACTGTTTCTGCGCTGTGGATGAGGAGAAAATTTAAGTCTCCAGGGCTGTCAATCCAGCATGAAATTCAGATATTTTTAAAATTATTATTTTAGCTCTGTGAGTCATTCTGTGATACATAAGGATATATGCAATAAATAGATAATAGGTTAGATCTAGCCAAAGTGTTTCAGTGTGACACTGGAGATGCACTTGTTATGCTTTTTTGTCTTTGTGTCGTTTTGTAGCAATATTTCTAGATATGTAAAATCAATTATTCAGGTTTAGGTAATTAGACTTTAAATTCTGTTCATTATCTTCATATTAAAAAAAGAAAAAATCCCAGAAAGAAAGTATAGCAAGAGTGTGTGGTTGTCATTTCAGACACAGATTCATTTCTCAGTCTGAGTCAGTTCCACTCATCATATCTGATCTCGCAAAACAAGTCCTGCAACAGAACTGATAACACATAATGCTGTATGAAAACAGAAGAACTTGTGAAGATCTAAAATTCTCCATAATTCTAGTAGCAGTTTGTTTGCTGCACAAACAAGAATTTTGATTATCATCGATTTAGCCTTAATGAACACAGATGTATTTAGTCATGCAGTTATTCAGCATTTAGATATCTAGCCATAATATTTGACTCAGTGGTATTGTCAGCATTGATGCTGAGAATTTAAAATGCTAAACACTGATGAGTGTTCTCAGTAGTAAGTGGAAAAGTTTGTTATCCGTTGTTTGTTGTTTGTTTTTTTTTCCCCAGCATTATGTTAAAGAGCAATAAGGGAGAATAAACTATGTTAAATGCTTCTCTCTTACTGTTTAGCACATTATTTCTATTTCTTGTTATCAGAAAATTGTACCTCACAAACCTTCTTCACATGCAAATCTTGAAATCTTGTAGAAGTCCTGCACATCTTTTTTAAGTTTCAAAGTTGTTTTTCCATTGCATATCAGCATACAGCAATATATTATGCCTACAGATGAATTGAAATCTGAGCATATACAATCTGACATACTTAGGTTTTAGATTTGTCTTCCTCTACAAATTTAGGAGATTATTTTAGGATAAGAATTGTAACATCTGTTTACCATACTAATCAGTTTGGTATTTATCTTCCTTTACTATGTTGATTATAAGTTAAAGTTCCTCTTGATACTGTATTTCTATATTTTAATGTTTTTTTTAATATACCTATGGCAACTTGTTATTAATTCAACATTAAAAACCATATAGACTTGGCATGTCTTGTCCCACTCTATGTGTCAGGCATCAGTATCACAGAACTAATATTCCACACTGTTCCTATCATATGTCTGAGATGACTCTGTAGGCAGAGTAAGTTTTGAATACAAAATTGGTTTGACTTTCACTTCACTCCATAGAGAATTCTTGTTAAGGGCAGCTACATGGTCATTTCAGAAACTCTGAGAGCAAGAGGAGAGGATTCTGATTTAAGGTTAACACAGTAAAAGCCCATCAAAAGAATAAGCATATTTCTGCTAATGAAGAGGTCTAAGAGTTACCTGTCAAGGAAAGGTATCTGGTATTAATATCATGTCATGAATGTGTCCTTCAGAAACTAAGCTGAAGAATCTAATGGGAATGAATATTTCAACCAGTACTAGGGCAATGGAACAAATGAGTGGTTTAGCTGTTACACAGGTGTTTATAACATACTCTTTATGATGGCCTATATACTCTCTAATTTCCTGCAACCGCATTTCAGAAACATGGGTGAGAAACTCGCATGGTAAAAAAGCTGACATGCTTTCTTTTCCCCAGTTTTGCTATCTTTAGGAGGAAAAACAAACATGCAATTATATTTGGTCATTGGAATTTCAAGAATTATATCTATGAGCTGTGTTAGTTTTCCCCAAATGGTTATAAACTACAAACAACAGATCTGATCCTGGTTATTTTTACCTTTAATTTCTGTACTGACAAAGAGAGATTTTTCTTATTGTTGTTGGCTTTTTGTTGTCAAATAACTGGAGATGGCTGTTGTTCCAGTATTTGTTGGGGCAGTGACAAAACTTTAATTCAGCTATCCTTGACACAGCAGGACTTTTTGACACCTCAGCCTGTTTCATTCCTTGGAGGTCTACAGACTCTGCCATCCTATCATTCTAGTTCACATTCTTATTTTCCTGTAGTCTTCCATGACATGAAGAGTCTTGAGACACTTCATCACCTCTCTTCTTTTGCCCATGGCAATCAATATAAAGATTCAAAAAGTGAATATACTTTATTTTTTGGGTAATCTGCTTCAGACAACTCTTTCCAATGTGGGCCTTAACCAAGATACAGGCCCTATACAGGTGAAGAAATCAAGGCAGAACAAATAGAGGGGTTGACAGTGTTGTTATGGTTTGGTGCTAAATCTCATTAATGCTTAAAAGTGAGTTATTTCTCATTTAGTTGAATATATGAGTTTTCATTTAACCTGAGGTATTTTTTTCCAAAACAGAGTTTTTATATTCTCTTCCCAATTATATAAATCAAAAGTTCTTTTTCCTTTGGGTATTGGATTCAGACAGGAGCAGGTATTTACTTTTGCAAAATCAATAACATGGAGTTCTGACATGGAATATAAAATACTTCCATGGGAAGAAGGGAAATAGGACCCTTATTTCTATTTGTATGTTGTCTCTAAGAAATTACAATATGGCCTTAACAATTTTATCTGAGCAGAAATATTTAGCTGGCTAAATCAGTAAGCACTGTATTTGAATGTTTACACCGTGACTTGTCTATATCTACTGCTCACCAAGTTTTGACTGCAGATCTGAATAGGTTTCCAAACCCCATTCCATTTTTCCCCTCAACCCATTTGTTGTTCTGGAGAATACTAATATTCGTATTCTTTTTACTTTGTGTTGGAATTGCTCATATAGTTCAGCTGCACCACTATTTTGAAACACTTATAATAAAAAAAGAGGAGAAAACAAAGTCTTAACAAACAAATTCTACTAAGAATTTGTTTCTATGTTCAACTTTCACTGTTTGTCATATAATCAGTAAAAGAAAATGTCTGGAATATTGCAACACCTACTCAAGTGTGCATGCACATCATTGCATCCACCCATAACAAATCCGTCAGAAAAGCCGGGGTGATGAGGAATGATTAATGGTAGGAGCTACTGAAGTAAACAGTCATACAAGTAGGAATAATTGTAGAACTCAATTTTTGCATGGATTTTTGGCTGGTTTTGAGACCTTTCATATTTTATATATGCCTAAAGTACCACCATTGTTTGTCTTCTGAAAGGTAAGTGTCATAAAGATTTTTGATTTCCAAAGCAAATACCGTATTTTAAGGGTAATCATGTGGGCATCATAATAGAATATGCTAAGTGGCTTATGTCACTGACTGATTTTCAAACTGAAGAAATGTGTATTTTTGGAAATTACTTATTGGGAATGAGTGTGTGAATATGGTCAAGCTAATTCCTGTGTGACAATAAAGCTGACCAGAAACTAAAACCAATTAAAACTGATTTTGTTGTTGTAATACACCTACTGACACAGGGTCTCTCTTCTACAAGACCACCAGATCATGTACTTCCTTTCTTAAAATCAATTTAGCCTATCTTAAGAAACAAAATTCCCTGAATTTTGTTGACTGTAGATTAGAAAGGACAATTGTCCCCACTCCTCAGAGTGTAAGCCTATTGCAGAAAATGCACCATCTTAATGTTCAGAAGTCTTCCTCTGTTTTTATTAAGAAATGCATTAGGGTATGCACATTTGATTTTATGACACTGCCCTTTACATTAAAAGTTCCCTGTGTCTTTCTAAATTTAACAAGCCAATACATTTATAGACTGTAATCATATCTTCTTTTAACCTTCATTTTTCTAGAGTGTATAAGCTAAGCATTTTCCAATTCCTAAGATTGGATTTTGTTCTTTTGATGATGCTGCTGTTATCTTCTACAGCTTGAATTAATATTCCTTGCACATGGATTGTGATCTACTGCAGTCCAGATTAGGTTTTGTACAGGTGCTTTAAAAGTGGAACAATACCAGGTGATGCATTATGGTCATGTTCTCTTGGTTGTCCAGTAACTTCTAGTTACTGCATTAAACTTTTCACCTTAGTCCTTCCATATACAGTTTATAAGATTGCACTATTTAATGTAAATCCTTTTTACTCAGTAAGTGAAGGACCTTGGATGTACCAGGAAGTGTCATCCAATTTCTTTTCTCCATTTTCAGATGCTTAAATAAAGCAAATAAATAAAACAATCAGACTTTATAAGCATGAAAAACCCCAGGTATTTTCTTGTTGAAAATATTTGTCAAGGTAGGGCTGCATAATGCACCTTCAGTAAAACTGCATTGCTTTGTATTACATTTCATGTATATCTGCATCTTTTATTACTTTTATCTTATGATTTTTCTCTGAAAATTCCCAGATCTGCTCTTCTTGGGAGCATTGCTTCCACTGCTTTTGAGTAACTTTATTTATTCATCTATAATCAAATATAATAATATATATGTGTATGTATGTATATATATGTGTATATATACACACATATATGTGTGTGTATATATATATGTATATATGTGTGTATATATATATATAAATTGTATAAAAATTTTGAGCTTCCTTTTCCTCTTTATTTTCCTGAGACTTTGGCTTTTACTGTGTTCAAATCAGAAATCATAACAATTATTGCAAAAGAAAGTTATTGTTTTCCCGCTGAATCTACTTAATTTCCTAAAAAGTCTAAATGAAGAGGACAGAATAATCTTATTTCTTGGCATCGAATGATAATGCTCCCTGTATGGATATCCAGGCTGCACAGCCCAGCCACTTCAATGCCAAATATCCCTGACACCCACATGCCTGATTAATGGACTCTATGCAAAGAAACAATGTATAGTTAAATTTTTTATCCCTTTATGAGACTGTCTTGCTTTCCACTGTTGTAAACACATCTCCACACTTGTTTTTTCAATACTGCAGTGATTTAAACATCATGTCACTGCAGTATTGATTGTTTTTTATGGATTTAAAAAAAAAAAAAGGCTGCTTTTATTTTCTTTCAGAATTGTTATGTTTTAATACAGTTCATAAAATTTCTAATGTCCTACCAAGGTTAACTTTAAGGTTAATTCAAGTTTACTTAAATAAGATAAAAGTAATCTTTGTTTCTTTTTCTGTCTAGTCTCTGAATGGATATGTAATACTTTCTTGATTTACGTCTTTACATCCATCTCAGATAGTGATTTATTTTTCTTTTGTTTTCCTTCTTATGCAATGTATGCATTTAGAAAAGTCATGTGCAACTGGTGTATCATCGGTTATATAACGCTCATGGGACCTTGCAATATTTGCAAGTATAATCTGGGACCATAAGTCCACTGTGGATTTGCTGACTTCACCTGAATTTAATTAAGAGGTGAAGAGGGGTGAATAATATTAATTATTACAATAAGATATTTTAACATTTTTCAAAGTATTTTTCTAATGAGTGGAATATTTTCATATTATCTGTGGACCGAAGAGCAAAGAAACTTCTGTGATCGGAAGTGACATATGATCCTTGATCTGTGGGCATCTGGACATGTATGTGACTAATGGGAGATGATCATATAAAACAGCAAACAGTTGATGATTTTTATCATGTCTGTCTTTTTATCTCTCTATCCACTTAGTAGCAGAGGTTGAACCTCACTGAGATTGTCAACAAAGCCATTATTCCACTCATCAGTCAATGTGTGTTCATTTTCTGCAGATTGCTGCAGGGATCGATGCAGTGTGTGCTGATCTTTTTCTCAGGTTCGTTTTCCCAGGGGCAGTTCTGTGTAATCCTCATGGCGTGGTTTAACCCCAGCCAGCAGCCAAGCACCTCGGCGCTGCTCACGCCCTCCCTCACCCACCACGCTGCAGTGGGGTGGGAAGGGAATCGCAACAGCGACCATGCTTGTGGGATGACATAAAGGCAGTTCAATAGATAAAGCAAAAATAAAGCATGCAAGTAAACCAAAGTAAGGGATTCATTCACTGCTTCCCGGGGCCCTATCATGCATAAAGCTCCCTTGAGAAGACAAACGCTGTCACTCTGATCATGTTCCCCACCCAGGCCCTTCCTTTTTCTACCCTTGTAAACGGAGCATGTTGCCATATGGTGTGGAATGTCCCTCTGATCAGTTGGGGACAGCTGTCCTGGCTGTGTTCCCTGCCAGCTTCGTGTGTACACCCTGTTCCTCACTGGTCAGGTGGGTTATGGTGGAGATAAGCCCTTGACTCCATGTAAGCACTGCTCAGCAGTTACAAAAACATCCCTGTGTTGTCAAAACTTTCCAGCACAAATCCAAATCCAAACCCAACCCTACTGAGGTACTATCAAAAAAATCAGCTCTATCTTGGCCAAAACCAGCACACTTCAGTTCATCTGTGTCATAATAATAGGTCATAACTTATGATTAATAGGTTGCAAGCTGTTGAGATAATAATTCACACATGGGGAAAATCAGGGACAAAGAAGTGATAGAAACTTTCATCTCCCCTTTATGAAACTATTGTAGTAGATGCTATGGTTTGTGTACTTTTTTTTTTAAAAATTTATTAAAGGAGGTCATATATGTGTTTTCACACACTTAGAGGGGAGGTTCTGTTCGTAGATGGATCTGGGCAGAGATGGAAGAAATTGCAAATCAGTAGGTTCTCAGGAAAAAAGCCAAACTTTTGTCTTCCATTTACCTTAGTATGTAATTTACAGGCATGCCTCATTGCCGAAATAAATAAATACTACTAAAAAACAACCCGACTTGAGTCTTTCACCAAAAGTGTTTGCTGTTATTTTATGATGTGAAAAATATCTTTTTAATTGAAATTAGTCTCTGGAGGGTGAAATGACCTAAGGCAGTATTTGCAAGAAATGCCTTGATATAGCATTCTGAGCTCCATATAATGAAATAAATCAAATTATACTGAAGATAAAGAGAACCCCATGGCAACTCTCCATATAATGCTGCCTGTGAAAAGATCATAGAGACGATAAGATATATTGGCTCTATCCAGTCAGAGACCTCTATTTGGATCAAAGGTTTTTGAGAAAATTGAGCTTTAGACCAATGTTTGTTTAATCTATGCTATTTCTAGTACATATAGATTAATTTTACTAGAAAGTATCAAGAACTAAATCTTTAAACCTGCAAAGGTCAAGAAGAAATATATATTTCTGTAAAAGATTAGGTTACAGATTTTCAGGTGTTCTTCTGCTTGCTTACTCGTTTCATTTTTCATTTCAGTCATATTTAAGTAATAATGATGGCATGGTTTATTTTGACTTTCTCAGGGATAAGAACCTGTCTTACATTCATAAATTGCAGAATGTGTATCAGCTTGTCTTTACTTCTGGCAACAAAGGAATGGATAATAAGATACTTTTTACAGTATCATCCTACTATGAGCCTCAAATTCTGTTTCCAAGATATTTGTAAAATATAATATCAATTCCTTAAACTCAGGCTAATCCGATTGTAAGATGTTGCTTATTTATATAGCGATTATCAATATCCATATATTTATGAGAATAGGATATGTCTCGGTTTGGACAGG
>VWPU01010332.1:0-74446 GCA_013398955.1 Callaeas wilsoni
CACACGCCCCCCCGCATGCGCAGCGCGGCCGCGGAGCTGTCCGAGCGCTGAATCCGTGCGCTCCCGCCCGCCCCATTCCGGCGCTGCGCTGGGGTTCCCCGCGGCCCCGCTCCCTCCGTCCCTACAGCCCCCCCTCCCGCACGCCCTCCGCCCTCCCCGCAACGCCGACGCTTCCCTACCCGAAGAGGGGGAAAGCAGAGCCACCCAGTAGCCCCACCGCCGTTCATAAATACTAATTTTCAGCGAAAGGGGAATAAAACATACCGACAACAGAACTGCTCTCAGCGCTGTTCCCTTTTGCCTGATGCTCCTCGCATAGTTGGGTTTTCTCTTATTTTCTTTTCCTTTCCCCCCCTTCTTTCCATTTCTTTTCTTCTTTTTATTTGGTTGTTTTTTTGGTTTTTTTTCCCCTCCATCACCAAAAGCAAGTCGCAGGAACAACTGTGTCTGATGCCTTCTCTCTTTTGTGCTGACTGCTGGAGATGAGCCTAGGCTTGACCTGACCATGATTCCAAGAACTGGCACTTCTCTTTTACCCCCACTTTGTAGAGATCCAGACCTTCTCTTCCTGATTGTCAAGAAAATTAAATTATTGCTGAATTTGGAAATCTAGGCAGCAGCACCTTACTTTTTCCCTGCATCTCTCTGGAATCGTTTCTGGGATATTTCCAAATCATCACAGAAAGCAGGAGGAATGAACCGGCAGCTAGTGAAAATTTTGACAACCTTGTTTGCATTTTTCTTAGAGACAAGCCACTTCAGGTAGGTGATACCCCTCTGTAATAATATTTGTCAAAAGGTTGTGAGAATCATAACTATAAAGATACTACGTCACAATAACCTAGTTTGTTTGCTGTATTTGAGTGTGTTTTGTGTTCATTCTTTATAGACTATCCCTTTTACACTCAGAGACTCGTTGCTTGGTAACAAACACAAAAAATAATAATCTCAAGTTTGGGTGATCTATTTTCAATTTTCTGATGCAAAGATGTGGGTTTTTTTCACTATGTATCAGTATAGCTAAGAACATTTTCTTCGGGCTTTTCTTCCAAAATGCAAATTCTCTGCTCCCGGCAGAGGTTGTTTAGGAAGTCGCTTTGGTTCCCTCCTCTTCAATCTTTGGAAATGATTGTACCAGTTTTGTCAGGGATGTAGATATCTGAAATTAGAGAACCAGCCCTCTGATTCTGGGAAAACCCTGGATCAGACTGGTATTGTGTTCACTTAAAGTACCACTGTTTCTGAATTTTTTAAACGTTTCATTAGCTTTTGCTTCAACTATTGACTTTTTTGTGGTACTAAGCAAACAGGTCAGTCTTGTTAACCAGAACAGCATTTTAGATGAGATTCATTATTGTACTGTATGCTGCTGTGCATCTGCAGGTACAGATGTATCTACACGTAAAAGTGTTTTTCTAAGAGTAATGAGGTAGACGTTGTATAGTGACAGAGTGAAACAGTGTTTATATTTGTGAGCCTGGGTTCACAACACAACTCATAACTAGTGGGCTCTGAATGAAAACAGAAGTAATTTGTCTACAAATAAGTGTACTATATTAATTTTCCAGTTTTTATTTTCTTAACTGAATTATTTAAGTTGGATATATCACCTGCTGTGTATTAAATATTAAAGACATTTGTAATGGTACCCTGTCATTGACAAAAGCAGAAAGAAGCAACCTCCTTGTGTAAATGAAACCTGAAAAAAATGTGTGGAATCACACCGCGAGAATTTACTATCACCTTGCCTTTTAACAATTCTGGTGAATTGTTTCTCTTTTGTAGCGAGAGAAAGGATTTGATATTTGCTTCTCATTTCAGATTATCACATGTATATCTGATTTTTTTATACTTGCATGTAGATGCATGAAAATACCCCAAGAAAGACTCCTTAAACTGAGAGGTTCCCTTTGGGCAAATATTTAAACAGAGAGTGGTTAAGAAGTCAGAGTGAGAATTACTTTTAATTTAGCTCAAATATGAAGTGGAAACAGACACAATGAAATTGCTTATTTAAGACTTGAGATAATGTTTAATTACTAAATCTGTGCCTCTATGCCCCAAATATGACCATTTTCATTCTAGTTTCTTTCTCCCTGGGGAACAATCATGGGGAACTCCTAAACTGTCTTTCTCTGCAATATATTATGTGCTTGCAATATGTAATGTGCTGTGTATACAGCATTTCACATACATGATGTGGTACCTGAAGTTTTCTCTTAAATTCTTAAAACAGACGTGTTCAAAGAACTTGCATATAAATACCACCTGGTGATACTAAATGTTATTATTCAATGCTGATGGAGTGGGGGTGAAACCCCCCTAAGATCAGTTGTAACTGACTCCAGAACCCTTTTTGCCATGCTGGGAAAGAATCCAGACACTCATTAGCATGATTTAAATCTTTTTTTTGGTAGCATCTGTAAAAAAAATATTTTTAATTTTTTTTTTCCCATCTGTATCTATCTCAACATTAATTAACCCGGTATTTTTCAGTGTTGCTTGTTAAGTGTTGCTGGCTGTTGTCTGGAAGTTTAAAACCACCTCGAACCAGTGTTAGCATAACATTTTAACAGCATCCATGCCATTAAAATAATGATATAAAATAGGATATCAAAGCCACTCTGAGACGGATCTACATGTTAAGGTGAAGAGTAAACTGAATCTTCTAAAGTCTTAAAATAGTAACGAATTTATTTTTAAAGCTCAGGTTTTTTCTGAATAGAAAATTGTGTTCATGCATGATACCTGAAACTCATCTTTATTTCTAGAATAAAGTTTTCAGATGAAAGGTAGAGTATGTTGCTCTTTAAAGATATTAATTGCTACCTTCACTGAGTTGAGACAATTTTATTTAGTGCTGTAATCTCTCCATAACTTGAATACAATACAAGCTAAATATTAGCTAATGGTGGCTAATAATTTATTTAGGACGACTTTCTGTAAAGAACATGATTCAAGATCTGGAAAATCCCCCTCACAGACCCTGTCTCCTTCAGATTTTTTGGACAAATTGATGGGAAGGACATCGGGGTATGATGCTAGAATCAGACCAAATTTTAAAGGTAAGTTTTCTAAGACTTCTAATTAATTAATTGATAAAGTTTGGGATAAATTGTAGGTTTTGAGGGATTTTTAGCCTCTGGGTTTAGATTATGTTTTCAATAACTTCACTTTTCCAGTGTTTTAGTGCCATGGAAAACGGTTGATCCGTGGGGTGGACTAGGAGAGCAGTGTAGGTAATAAGGGTCCAGAGCTTGAAAACCCTGTTTGGACATGACAGTAATGTTCAGCTGTCAGAAAATGCTTCTGAAGACCTTACTAATTCAATGTAGTGAATAGGATTATGGGCTTCAGACTAAAACCAAAAGAGATGACTTGTTCCTGAAATTTTTAAGCCACAAAGACAATATCATTAAAAATTCCATGCTGAGATATTGTCTTCTTTATAGCAGTGTCTGAAGAAAAAAAAATCTATGTTTTCTTTCAACTCAAAGAAAGTAAAAGCTTCTTCCCCAGGGTAGGGGGAACTCAAGGAATGTACACAGAAGATTTTATCCTGCAAGTGCTGAATGAATGTTAAGAACCAATGCCTCAGGATGCCTATAAAATATAAAAACTGTATTCTGTTTGGCACTTCCATGACAGCCCCCTTTTCTTCCAAAATTTGGACTGAATTGTGGAACATCATCACCACCATCCCATCACAAAGAAGGCTGTGTACTGGAAGCTTCTTTTGCAAACATTATTACTCAAAGCAAGTTTTCCTTGCTGTAGTCCTGTAAATCCCTATAGAAGAGAGCACAGAATATCTCATGGCTTTCTGTGAAAGGAGTTGGGAGAGTTTTCATTGCCAATATTTAGTATTTTGGGAGAGTCCTATAATTCCACCAAAATCATCTCCTCTATGCTGATTTAAAGCTCAGAATATGGTTTTACTTTGAAAATTGATAAAATGCTTTCTCCCTTAACAAATCTCATGACAATGTACATTTGCAACTCATATCTATTAGCTTTGGCTGCTGAAATGCATTTTTTTCTGTATTAAGCCTTTTTAGCAGTGCTGTGAAAGTTGATCATGGCTGGAAAAAATAATAATTTCTTAGCCAGTGAATGAACTGTAAGGAGAGAAGAAGCTCACATGTCAATGAGAAAAATGTTTAATTAAATTTAGATCAAAGATCAGTTTCTTCTCTCTGTTCCACATGTGCAAATTACAAGATTTAGAACAAAGTGCCTTTTTTTGGCTACTTCCTATGCCTGAGCGAAGAGCAAACTAGTATGGATTTCAGATCTAAAGGTCTGAAAGCTGACAAGTTAAAAAAACCGAGTCAGTGAAGTCTAAAGTCTTAATTTCAGAGTATTTTTCAAAGTGCTTATTGAGTTCCTGAACTGGTGTCCACATCAGTTTATAGTCAGTAATATTGCATTAGTCTCTCACATTCATTTTGTGTGTTTGCATGAGTATCAGTGAAATTTTAGAGAATGTAAATGAAGGCAGAAACTGCCTGAATTGAGCGAGGTGTCAATCCTTAAGAACTTTTTCCTGCTCTTTAAATGAGGAGGGGGGCAAGGCACTAAAAACTCTTCATCTCTTGTATCTCAGACAAAAACGAGTAATAGCAACAGTCCTGTGTACATATTTGACTTAGAGACAGCTCTCTATTGCTCCCCAGTTTGCGTCTACAACCATTTCATGAAAAACGTAGGAGACAGGTTCATGTCCCTGACACGAGTGTGCGGAGCAGGTGTGGCGTGCACAGCAGGCGTGGTGCGCGCGGTATTGCATGGTGCACGCTGTATTGCATGGTGCACGCTGAGCTGTTTGACAGACACTTCTCCCCTCCGAGTCCTGCATTTTGTTTGCATTCCCAAAGTGAAGTCGCTGCCTGTTGACACCTAAGAACATTGGCTGGCAAAGCATCTGCCATATTTTGGTTTTTGATTTTTTTTTTATGAAGTCTCACACTCCAGAGCAGGATGGTGCTTTGCAGCAGTTTGGACTGATAAACAGATCTGCAAAGCTTTCTCGTAATTTCATGTCTGTGAGCTGTCCCAGAGCTCTCAGTCTTCTGGTGAGGGGCCTGAAAGGTCTTCTTGTTCTTTGCTATGTTCATTTGAATGGTATTTTGGACCTCAGAGTTTAGAACTAGAGAGCTGTCATGCAGTTTTGAACTTCACATCACCAATCAAAACCTTGTCAGCTAATAACCCTGTTTGTTAGTCAGCATCTCTGTTCTAGTTGCCCGTCTCATTAATGTTTCAGAAAAATTGAAAATAGTTATTGTTCTGTATTGCTTTTCCTTTTAAAGAATAAGGACAGCTGCAAAGGAGCCAAAATAAAATTATTTTGCTTGAAGTTAGTGGGATAATGATTATTTTTTTTACTGAGTCTTTGCTATGTCCGTAATAAATTGTTTTAGTTTTTAACATTCATAAATATATTTAAGATAATTTTGGGGGTAAGGCCTATTATACAATACTGATATTCTAAATCATATAAATCGAAGAACGTATGAAATGCTGAATGAGTACCTGATTGATAACACTTTTTGTATTTTAAGGAAAGAACGGTTTATCATAAAAAAGGCTACTGGACAATGGTTTAAACTAAGGATCTTCTGTCTGGCTTTGATTTTAGTCTGGGGGTAATATTTGTTTATTGTTTCAGAAAAGACACCGTGAATCAAGATAGTTGTGCCACTATTCAGCTTCTCTTCAGAGGGTCTTGAGGGGCAGCTGTTTGAGGAGTGGCTGAGGTCACTTGGTCTGTTCAGCCTGGAGAGGAGGAGGCTGAGGGGAGACCTCAATGTGGTCTTCAACATCCTCATAAGGCGAAGTGGAGGGGCAGGCACTGATCTCTTGTCTCTGGTGGCCAGTGACAGAACCCGAGGGAATGGCCTGAAGCTGTGTCAGGGGAGGTTTAAGTTCAATATTAGAAAAAAGTTTTCACCCAAAGGGTGGTTGGGCACTGGAATAGGCTCCCCTGGGAAGTGGTCACAGCACCAAGCCTGACAGAGTTCCAGAAGCATTTGGACGATGTGCATGGTGGGATTCTCTTGGCCCCTGTGCATGGCCAGGAGTTGGGCTTGATGATCCTGAGGGTCTCTTCCAACTCAGTTTATTCTGTGATTCTCTGATTCTACTCATGCATTTGTCTAGCTTTTTCTGCGTTAGACCAGTTATACGGCTTTTTCTGAGTCCACTACAGGCATTTTAAAGTGTCAGAAAAGTCTGATTCCATGGAAATGCAACTGAGTAGAACACATTTATCTTATGCCACTGATTATACAATAATTAAATATACTTTTATGACTAGTTTGAATTACTGGAAAACAGCAGCTATTAGATTAATTTTTGAAATAAAGGCTATGCACTCTAAAGAGAGAGGAAAATGCTACTTACTGGAACAAGGTGTTTTATCCAGATAAAGCATTTCTTCATTAGTGACTGCTTTTTCCTATCTTGCTCTTGCAAATTAAAAAATTCAGGAAGATAGTGGGAGAGCAACAGGTGAATATATAAACATTTAGACATCAACAACAGGGGTTTTTTGGTTGTGATTTTTTTGTGAGTGGTGTTTTTGGTTTTGTGCTTGTTTTTTTTCCAGCAGTATTGTATAATGAAAGATACTTTCTCTTTTGTATTGTTCTGTCTTATACAATCCTTTGAATGCAGAGGAACATATTTCTTTTTCTTTTTGATTTCAAATGGTTGGATACAAAATGTCCAGACACTAAGAGGGGAAATCCCCCTGATGAAAAGCCAGAAGGAAGTGCCAGAGTGACAGCTCTCAAAACTGCCCTTCTTTAATCACTCTCTGTCAGATATTTAATGCATACTTTTTCATCTTCCACTTATCTTTCATTGAATTTGAATAGGCTAATAATTTGTGTAAGGACACAGAGGGGAATACTTTTAAATGTAAATATGAAGACTGCAATCCAGTACTAACTGAACTCCCTGAGAGTCTTTCTGTTGACAGCAAATGTATGCTCATGGTCCTATGAGTTGATTTGCAGTTTCTTCTTCAGTTATGACATCAGTTGAGCATGGTTTCTGTAAAATAATAAAAGGCGAGGCTTGCACAATGCATTTTTATTTTATTAATATTAATTTTCTATTTTTTTTAATGGTAAAACCCAAGAGAAGCAATGTATTTTACTTTCTCCAGTGCTCACTTTGCTTTCAAAGTGAAATAAAACCAGAAATAGCAGCTAGGGCACCTCTGTTATGAAACTAGCCAAGAATGTGCTTTCTTATTGCTAGAAACCAGGGATGGTGAAGTCGTGTCTTAGCTTAGTGCACATTCAGCTCAGGTTCAAGAGCTCTGCATGTAATGCCATGATACAAGGCATCAGTCTAAAACTGAATCACAACATGAGATGTGGGTCTAATGGAAAGCCAACTTGAATTTAACATTTCTGAGCAAGTGTTGATCTTCAGAGGTTACTAAAATATTTCAACTTTTTAACACTTTCATCATCTAACACCACTTAAAATCTAAACATAATCTAGAAATTATCAGATAGGAAAAAAACCAAACCATTATCTATAGGCACTGCCATGTCCCTTATGCCAAATACTTCAAGTAATAGGCTGGCTGTCATGCACTGGGTACAGAGCAGGGGAGTTGGTCACCAAGAGCTCCAGAAGTGTGTTATCTTCAGGTATGGAAAACATCTGCAATGAAGATGAAAGTGATTTTCTTTGTATTGAATTTCATTCCATGTTTTAAATTCAATCTTTCTCATTGAATCATTATTTACTAGAGAGTATTCTGATTTTTGTGGAATTACATGGAAGCACGCAGCAACAGTGCCTATTAATGTTACCCTTCTCACTGGATGGTGCAGTAGAGTGTGAATTAGCTTGCTCAAAAGCTGCTGTTTTGTTGGTGGTGCAGTTTGGGGGTGTAGGGCCGTAGTTGTAAAAGATTAGTCTGTGATTACAGCAGTGTAATGCCATTTTCATGCCGACTCCGTGGGTTTATATCTGAATAATAAACACATGGACTAAGTAATTTACTGCAAATTAGCCTGACAACTGTTACAGGAAATGGCTTATGCACTTTAATACTTTAACTCCTTGGCAGCAAGGATCAGGTTTTCCCATATGTTCAAACCCATTGCTTACTTATTTGGCCCCTGAGTTGACTGGTAACGAAATGCTTAAAAAACATGAATGGAAAACACTGAATGACATTTAAGGGTGAAACTAATGGCATCAAGCTTAATAACTAAAAGCAGTTTCTATGCACATGATAAGAGGATCTGTCTGCAAAAGTTGACCTTAACCCAGACATATAAAAGTTGAAAAGCATACCAAAGATAAGATGTGGGATTGTAGCAATTTGTTCTCTAGTAGTTAACAACCTTCCCACTACACTTTGGTTGGTAATAATTACTGGCCATGAAGTCAGATGTGGTGAATATCCTGTACTGGGCTATTCTTCACAAAGGGCCAAATTCAAAGGCTCAAAGTCCAAGTCCAAAGGAGGCTCAAATCCTCACAGGCAGAGCAGTGAGTAGTGAGAAAGGGCAGTCAAGTTTTAGGGCATGGAATGAGGATTTATTATAGGAGAAGGGAGACTACCGGGCCTGTTTTCAGATCTGGTCAGACCATTGCACTCCCTAAATAGAGCTGCTTAAGGTGTCCAAGCATATATTATTAGGAAGGTAAGCTTCTGGATTATTCTGTCTTGAAACACAACTAAAACTTTGCAATGTTTTCAGATAAAGCTGTGTACACACATCTCATTGCACATTAAGATGCTGCACGAGGATACTTACCCGCAGGACATGGGGTTTATTTGGTTTTGGTTTATTTTTCTTCAACTGCAAAAATGAAGCTAAGGAAATTATGCTCAGTCTCTGCTCTAGGTATGCACATTTTCAGGCTGAAGGTTTCTTTTAATTGTGTTTCTTTTAAAACTGCTAGAGGAAAAAAAAGGGCTATGGACCTTGCACTTCTTCTTCTCATACTTTAATTTCAGATTCTTTCTCAGAACATGAATAGGCTAGAAGAGTTGCATGGCTAGTTAGGTTATGTCTAGGCTACTAGACAAATGGGGCCAGACAGCAAGCTCAAGGCATCCCTGATTAGCTACGCTGCTTGGCTGTTTGCTCATTCCCTGGATCTCTTTCTGAGCTTCCTGCAGCCAGCTGCTTCCAAGGCAAGCCAGAAAGGCTGTGAGCACGCAGCAGTGTAAAGCACAAGCTAACCAATGCTGCCTGGCATCCAAGCTGAGGATCTGTCCAGGTCTTCTTTTATATATAAATGTTTAGCCACAGTCATCCATATTGTATTCGTGTGTTGCCTTTATTCAGAAGCAATTATTTAATTAAGAGATATCAATAGATTTGGCTGCTGTCATGGAATATTATTCTGCTGCTGCATAAATGGCAAAGGGGATTTATGAAAAACAAATGTCGAAGCAGAGCCAAAGACCTTTGATATGAAAGGAGGAGATGCTATTGTTTTGATCATATTCTAACTGAAGTGTAATGTTTTTATCACATCCAGTGTCACGTTCACACTTAAATTTTCTATGCAGTTGAAGCCAAAGCCCTTGGGTCACTCATTAAGAATCTTGTTGGGTTTTGGCTATTTTAGAAAGCATGCCGTTTATATTTAGAACATATAAAAACATATACATTAAATTTACTATAAGTATATACATTTATAATCTGCAAATCTATTTTACACAATTACTAGAAAAATGAATTCATAAAACAGAAATATGCAGTTTTATTAGACAGATTCATTACTTTTTTATTTTTTCCTCCATAGATTTCCGTAGAATCCTAAAATGGTTTGGGTTGGAAGGGACATTAAAGATCGTCTAGTTCCAGCCCCCCTGCCATAGGAAGGGACACTTTCCACTAGACAAGATTACTCAGATCTCAGGCCAACCTGGCCTTTAGAACATCCAGGCATGAGTTATCCACAACTTCTCTGGGCAACTTGTCCCAGTGTCTCACCACCCTCACCAAAAAGAATTCCTTTCTAGTATCTGGTCTAAAGCTACTCTCTTTCAGATTAAAGACATTGTCTCTTGTCCTGTCACTACACGTCCTTGTAACATGCCCCTCTCCAGCTTTCTTGTAGGCTCACTTTAGGTAGGCTGGAAAGCTGCTGTAAGGTCTCCCCAGAGCCTTCTTTTCTCCAGGATGAACAACCCCAACTCTCTCAGTCTGTCCTCATGGAAGAGGTGCTTCAGCCCTGTGATCATTTTCATGGCTCTTCTTTGGACCTGTTCCAGCAAATCCATGTCTTTCCTGTGCTGAGGGTGCCAGAGCTGGATGCAGTATTTCAGGTGGGGTCTCATGAGAGCAGAGCAAAGGAGGACAGTCCTCTCCCTGTCCCTGCTGCCCACTCTGCTTTTCATGATCCCAGGATGGGGTTGGCTTTCAGGGCTGCGAGCGCACGTTGCTGGGTCATGTCCCAAGTCTTTCTCCTCAGGGCTGTTTTCAATCCATTCTCTGCCCAGCCTGTACTGGTGTTTGGCATTGCCCCACATACAGGACCTTGCACTTGGCCTCGTTAAACTTCATGGGGTTCACACAGGCCCACGTCTCAAGCCTCTCAAGGACCCTCTGGATGGCACCCCTTCCCTGCAGTGTGTTGACCACACCACACAGCTGGGTGTCATGAGAACACTTGCTGAGGGTGCACTCAGTCCCACTGTCCACGTCACTGACAAAGACGTTAAGCAGCACCAGTCCCGATATTGACATGAGCTGTTGGACTTGGACATTTAGCTGTTGACTGCAACTCTAGCAGGACTGATGAAAGAGCTTCCTGCACTCCAGAGTCCCTTATCACCATGCTCAGGGCTCTCTAATCTTTCCTGATACTTCTCTGTCTGCTTCTGGCTGTGCACTGGTGCCCACATGACCCAGGAGCAGTAACAGTGGGCTGTACGAGGGTAAGCAGCTCACTTCTCTTGAGAGCACACGGGTCCTCCCTCCATACCTCGTGGAAGAGCCACCCACTGTCACCTTTTCTCAGCTGCACAGGTGTTACACAGGGAGAAGAGCTGTGTATATTACACATGGAGCTGCCTCTCTCAGTTCCAGCAGCAATCCTGATCTGACAGGTCTTTCCTCTTCACTCTCCAGAGCGGTGAAGTGGTTCTATGAGGGCACCTCAGCCTTCTGGAGAAGTCTCTTCCTCCTGGAGGTCCTTGCCTGTTCAAATTTCCATTCCTCTGCATTACTGCCCCCCTCTCTCTACGTGTGCTGGGGGGGTTCTTGGCTGTTTGGCCGTGGGCTGTGGGTCCATATAAATCTCTGATTAAGTCATCAGAAAATGTATGTTTGGCAGTTCAGCTTCCAAATATGCATTTTACAGTCTTTCACAGTAAGGTGTGACTTTGAGTCTGCATAGAGGGGCCCCCCAGATGATGCAGATGGGGTGGCACAGGGTCTGGCAGAACTCTAAGATGAAGGGTGCACAATGTATGGCATAAATAGTGACCTGCCAGTGTCATAAACACCAAGTCCATGATTAAAATTCTAAATTTATAGAAATATAAAGGCTCTGATACTGGAAACTGTGCATGATCTAAGCCGTACAATACATGAGAGAGAAGTGTGATTCACCAAACCTTCAGTTACTTATGAGGGTTAAATAAGAGCAGCCTAGTGGCTTATTTGAACTGTGCCAGCTACCAGTAATCCTCAAGTATTGCCAGCGAATGAAGACATAATGATTACTCCTGATGCATCAACTACATGTTAGCACTTCATGAGTCAATAGAAGAAGAAAGCATTTAAAATAGGACTTAGGTGGAATATGAGCCCACAAACAACCCCCATGCCCTCTCCCTGGAAATCTCTGATCCACCTGCTTTATAACACTTGGCTGTGCATTACTGTTTTACTCAAAGTTCCTCAGATTCTCTCAGTTTCGCTCTCAAGTGTGCACAGAACTGCCCCAGTCTGCTTCACCAAGCACCCACCTCTCTCCTACCCAAATTCAGATTCTCTGATGAGGCATTGCTTCAACTCCGTCTCCCCGTATGGACTAGGCATCTCAAAGCCTGCCTTATATTTGACAGGAAAAAGATTCCTCTCAGTGTGGATCTGTAATCACTTAACATGCCACGCTGCCATCCCCAAACAAATGGTGTCTTCTGGGTGGCCTGCCATCCTCTTCAATACATAGAAGATCTTTTGGTCCAGTTTTCCCTCAGCCTAAAGAGTTCTCTGTCTGATCCAAAGGAGTATAAATGATTCTGAGAGGTCTATTTTGAAGCAAAGAATTCAAACTTGTCTAAGTCAGGGAAAAAATGCAAAGGGAACATGGCTTTTCAACCTTTCAATGTAGCTGCTTGTCTGAAAAGGAAAGCCTTTACTCTTGACCACTTTGATAAGATCCACAGAAGTGCCTGTTGTAGCCAGTGCACCTTAGGGGCAACTGATGTGACTCACAGAAAATATTGCAAGGAGAGGGTTTGAGAAACAGCATTTCTTTCACATTTCCTGATAATTGCCCTGACCACAAAGATAGAAATATTTTTACCAGTGACCACAGCTGCACTTTAGGATGAATCCCATCTCCTCTGAATAAGAGACAGTGAGAGATATCGCACCCCATTTTCCTAGAAACCCACAGCTTTGCACTCTAAGAGATGCAAGTCAGCATCCCTTCAATCTGAGACAGGCATAGAAGCTCTTAGAAAGAGCTAAAAAAACCCTTTCTGCATGAAATCTCTCAATGTTTTGTTACTAGCCACAAAACTGATAGTGTTTTAGGAGGGAAGACCGAAGTTCTTGACTGATTTTTCAGTGTGAGGTTGTATATGTTGATCTGGTGCAGTGGTCTGAGCAGTGGATCCTGAAGGAGAGCCAAACCCTGCTGAGAATCACAGTTTCTGGAGGGCGCACAAAGAGCAGATTACTTGCTCTCTGCAAGTGGAACCCCTCTGTGCTGAAGCATCGTATTCTGACCACGCGGTTCCTCCACAAGGGCCTGGGTATTCTGCACCAAAGCAGCAGCCACTGATGTTGTGGTGAATGAACTAAACACAAGAATAACCAGGGGGCCACAGAGCCCAGAAAAAGAGGTGTGGTGGGCTGGTTCCAAAGAATAAAACCCCCTTCTGTGAAGATGGCTTCTGCCTTTGAATTCCTAGGATTCCTGAGGGGGGCTCGGTCTGCCTGACTGAGAGTTGACAGACACCCCTTGTATCCCCTAAGGAAAGGTATCCTGACCTGTCCCGCCTTTCCTCTCTTCCATACGTCCCTGCTATGTCATCCCCGCCCCCTTCCCTGTATCCCTTTAAAGCCCCTCAGTCTCTTATCTTGTCTTCTTTGCTTCCGGTCCCCTTTGAGGGAGCTTCTACAATAAACCCTTGGAACATTGGCCAAAGGNCATTTATTTCACACATGGACTATCCACAAGCCCCAGGCACGCTAGGCTCCGTGCCTTCCACCGCATGGGCTGGGAAGCTGCTAGCGAGGCACCGAGGTGCCACAGGGTGTTCTCCCTTTGTGTTGGGCACTCCGGGACAAGCTGCTGCCATCTCAGCCCGGCCAGCGTGCCGGCGTACTGATACACTGCCGCTCCTGCTGCCTGCCATGGGGCTGAGATTTTTTTGGCTGTGATAATCTGTGGGCTGTCTGGGGAAGCACAGTAACAGAATGATGTTCTTCCCCAAAAGCTAATAACCTCTACCTGTGTGTTTCTGTGTCTCCAAAGCCCAGGGCTGCAGAGAAGCAACTGGGCCCAGCTGTGACTAGCTGAACTGGGGGCACTCTCCCTTAAAGAATGGTAACCAACACTCAGTTGATGCACACTGCATGAACAAACTCATTGCTCCTCCACCCCAGGAACACAACTACGGGTTATCTCCCTTGCTTTTGTCCTTGGGGAAATAGATCTGAGAAAAGGCTAAATGCTTTACTTAAAATGACATAATTAGTCAGGGAAAACCTAGGATTAAAATTTAGCAGATCGATACTCATTATGTTAGGCTGCCTCTAATGACTACATTGCCGATGTGTGTTGTTTTTATGCCTATGTCTCAGGCTATGAAACCATCTTATCAGAATTGCTATTTCTTCTTGCACTGGTTACTATATCTGATAAAGAATTAGTCCTAAATAATAAATAAAACAACGGAACATCTTGCTCAGAATGCTGCTATAAACTCTCACACTGCAATTTAAATCAGCTGTTGAAGAGATGCAAATTACATGCATGGTGCCAAAGCAGGAGCATATGTAAAAACTCCTTTTTTTTCCAGTTGTGAATTTGCCTGTTGCCTGTGCATAAACACATATGCATACTCTCCCTCATGTTAAAATAAAACTGAAGATGTGTTCACTACATATAAGTTTCAGACTGCAGCAATTTTCCTTTCCAGGCAGTGATATCCCATCAGATGGAGCAGTCTGAGGTGTTAAAAGCCTTTTGCCAGTCTGGTTATAGGAAACATCCAAAAATAAGCATCTGGGAAAATTTTTCAGCTCTTTGGCTCTGTACCCCTGTGAATAATTTTTCACTCTTTGGCTTCATACCCCTGAGAGTTTTGGTTTTGTCACACTTCTGAGGTGTGTTTTGTGTGAGGTAAAGCACACACAATCTGTTAAAACCAGACTTTAACTCCTTGCTTTTTTAATAAAATATTAATTTGATTTATCAAAGTTAAAAATAATTAGAGATAGATTCAATTCAGATCAATAAGTTCCTCAGTGTGGACATAGTCTCATCTGGATGACTTTGTAGAAGACTTCTTCTCAGCATGACTGTTGGTGGTAGAAGCCAGAATATCATATGCCCTGACCTTGCAACATGGCTTATGTCAGCAGAGCTCTGAGCCTGTGTGGAAGCTGTGTGGTGCTCCTCACAGCAATGCAGTGAACATCCTGCATCAAAGAGCAGGTTTGGTATTGATTAAAAAGTAAGGTGATCAGTTTATGAGATGCTTATTTTTCAGGCTGGCAAAGAGCTCTCATTCCTCTCCCATTCTTCCAGTCATTTTATGTATACGAAGAGCTGATGACAGAAAAAAATGCTTGTGAAAGACACCCAAGAAGTACCTTAAGGATGTCTTGCAGTAAAAACACAGATCCTTTTTTATGTTTAGGATGTGGGAGACGAGACAGGAGATTTCCAGAAGGAAAGGAGATGTGTGAAGGAGAGGGATAGGAGGCTGAGTTAAACAAGCAACAAATCAACTGATGAGAGCATTGAAGATGAGAGCCAGTATGGAGGAATTAATTTCAAAATAATCTTCTGCACATATTATGTGGAAATGAGTTGAATTGTAAGGACGTAAAAAAATGGGAAAAACTTAAAAATAAAAGGAAAATTTTATTTTGTTAGTGCAAGATGTGGTGGATGTTTGTGTCAGTGTCTCTGACCTGTTGCTGATTGACATCTATACCAGCTCCTGAACATTTCTGTTGACATTCGTCCCTATCACTGAGCCATCCTGTTTGTCTAAATCCCATTGTTCACCGGTGTCCCATGTATCATTTGGTGTGTAATTCCATATCAGCCATAAATCAATGTCTGCTCTCTAATATTAGTCACCCAAGCTGCTTTTATAATTGAAGTCCTGTATATGCCTTCAGACAGTAAAGCAAGGAACATTATGGAAAAAGCTGGCAGAATTGTGAAGTAAAGTGAATGTCTGAGGCTCAGAGGAACAAGAAAGGAGTTAAAATCAATTCTGAGTCCATTCTGTGGCCACAGAGATAGGTATTGTCTAAACCCTGTATTTGAGACTATAGCTATTGACACTTATAGCTGAGCTTCCATTAATTTCTGCAACACAAGATCAGAATCACAGAGAAGGAACAAAGTAAGACATATTTATAGAGAAATGAACAAAGTAACATTTCTTTTAAAAGAAATATTTTGAAAAGAGAGTGCCAAGAAAAAGTAATCAGTTCATTCTGACTGAAAATAGAAACCTAGGCTGGTAACAACATTTTAATATTATTATTAATGCATTTCTTTTTTCATTTTTTCATTAAGTAGATCTTCCCTCCCGCCTTCTCTTCTCAGTGGACATATTTATATCTTGTGGTTCCATGCAGTCTCTTGGATGAGTTGGCTACCCTGGCTTCGTAAAACATTATTAATAAGATGATCCAGAAGGAGTTTGTCTGACCCTAGGCTGGAGTGCAGATTTCATTATTTCATGACTGTAGATGCAATACCATCTTTTATTTAACCACATTCAGGAGTGTCCCAGGCCTCTGCACACATCATGCAGTTCACATGCCAATCAGCAGGGAAGAGCTCTGTTTTCATTAATGCAGAGCAACTGAGCAGTTTCTCAGGATCAGGTGTGAGGAGCATCTCTGCTACCTGCTCCCAGAGAGGCTGAGAGCCACTTCAGTGGGCACTGTTTTGTGATAAGAAGAGAAATAGGGGTCTGGATCTTTTCACGTCCGAAGAAAAGCAAACAATTCCGTTTGCTCAAAGACTATCCATTGCTCTATTGCATTGGAAGAAGGAAAACTTTAAAAAGAGATGCCTTGCAAAGAGGTTCTTGTCATGATTTGGAAATTTGAAAGATTAGTGGAAAGCTCAGAAAAAGAAAAACAATTTGATGGACATATAAAAGATTAAAGGATTGAATTGAATATGATCAAAGTTGACATAAATTCTAGGCACTCTAATCTTGTAGTTCCAGTGGGAAGTTTCTAGATGTAAGATTTCTGATTCACTGTTTTTTAGACTTATTTCCACAGTTTCATTTGCACATAGAAGACTTTAGCTCTGGGACTGGCTGCACCCAGTCACAAGTGCTGCTGAGGGTTGTGTAGAAATATCTGAGTGAGCCTTCAAGTGATTTGCTCAGAGATGTGCTGCACAGCACTGCAGTGATACAGAGCCCAGCACAAGTGATAATGTCTGAGGCTGATGGTCTCCAGTGAATTCCAGCCTGCCATGACTACAGTGGTACCATCCCTCAAACTACCTACGTGAAAGCCAGCTCCAGCACATTTATACAATCTGTTGTGACTGCCATGGCTATATAGCTCAGGTTAGCTGGGTAAGTCAGGCGCATGTCAACTGTTTAAAGGGCTTTTCTTTTCTGAACTCCTGGTTTGTGAAGCGACATGAAATAGGGCCAGAAAATTGTTCTTGTTCAGTGTCTATTAGATAACCTACGTGGATATATCCCACTGTAATGCAGAGCTGGCAGTAATGTATGTTTCTGTTATCAGCCTCAGCAGAAAGAGTCAGGGAGGAATGAACACATCACATGGACTATCCTGTAATGCCAAATGCAGAACTGAAGAGGCTTTGTAGAGTAAGACTTACCTTCCTCTTCCAGAACTGGGTCTATGGACAAAAGCATTCGCTGAATGTGAAGCATGCCAATCCAACAATTTTCACAAGAGCTTTAAGGCACAAAATAGTGCATCTTAGCAGGGATTCCCCTTCCTTGAAATGTTGATAGGATTTTACCAGCATGACTCCTGTTACATTCAGCAATAGTCCCACAGCTGAAAATTCACATACCACTTCAGGAATTGACTATTCACTGTTTGAGCTCAAACTGTGTCAATGTATACATATAGAGAGATGGCTTTAGCAGTACTTACTCCAGAGAATTTTCTTTCTGTGACTCTTCCTGTAATCACCTGGACCTGACAATCACTGGAGTATTTGTCTTGGGAGGCCTCAGTGGTATTTTGCTGAAGAAGAGCTTTCAGTTCTGGAATATCAAATGCCCTTTTCACATCCAGGTCATCTCATAGGGCCACATTCTTGCTCAGATGCTTTCTCAAGCAAGTGAAAGGAAGCAGCTTAAATCTTGATGTGAGTAGAGTTCTGGTTTTGTTTTTTTTTGTTCATATATATTTGCATGTGTGCCTGCATGTGCACTTCTGGAAATAGGCAGTTGGAACTAGGGAAAAAATGTATTTTCTGCTATCTGTCATGTTTTCCTGCTGATTCTATCTAGCATTGCCTCTATATCTCACCTGCTATGGGCAGGGCATTTTGTGTCTCCCCTCAGTCTGAAAGATACCATTTTCATAAGTGATACTGCTCACATGTATTTCTCAGACACTTGGTAATTCTTGGACTGAGTGATATCGATGGGAATGAGAGTCCTAAAAAGATTTTAGACACCTAAAGATCTTGTCAAGTTTTTCTCTGGTTCTGTAAGTGCTTTTGTGACTCTTAGCTTTAGTCTGTTGGTCATAAATATTATTGATTACACAGAATACGATTCTGAGTCTTGAATGCAACAGTAAGCACCTAAAATCATTGCTGTATTCCTACCAGGGCAAATGGCATTCTCAGCAAGCTAAGTTATTATCTGTGACAGATGAACTTTCAGAGGATGTTGGTTTTAGCTTGATGAAGCAGAACAATAATTTTGTCTTTATTTGATTTTACCGGCAAATTGAATCAGTGCAAAGTACCATACAATTACTGCAGACCTTTGGCCTTACGGATTTTTGGGTTTGGTTTGGTTTTGTTGGTTGGTTTTTGTTTATTTCATTGTTTGTTTGTTTGTTGTTATTGTTTTTTGGTTTTTTGTTTGGTTTGGGTTTTTGTGGTTTTTGGTTGTGGGGTTTTTTTTCCTATTTTTTAATTTTGTTTTGTTTTAATTTGGAGGTTTGTTTGTTTGTTTATTTGGTAGGTATTATCATGAATTAATAATAAGTGACATAAACTTAATAATCCACATTGGATTGTGTTGAACACTTCTAAGGAAGAAGGAATTCTCTATTTACTGGACATGATTATACTCAGGGTGATGAACTTGACAGAAATCCCATAGAAACACAGCCTCATAGAAGAAAGGCATCACTACCCAGCAAAAAAATGTCACCTTGATTTGTAAGCCTTAGGGTAACTATGTTGTCCTGGTGCCATTAATTTTGCCTCCTGTGACTGAGCTGTTAAGACTCTAATGAGATGATGATGTTTAAATAGAGGAAAAGATTGGTTTTGCCCAAAGGCAAAATGATAGGGAAAGAGAGAAATCTTAGCTAGGTGCTTGCAAAAAAGGCTACCTGTGGTCTGCCTCCTGATTTCTTATTATAATCTTAAGCAAACTTGTTAAATTGTGTGAATTTTCTCATCAGGGTTTGGACTACACATTACATGGGCCCTTGAAAACAAGTGTGCAGCTGCACTTCTTCTGGAGTAGCTGCAGGATCCCTATGTCTCAGAGGAACTTTTTCAGTGCATCAAAGTCACCTTTGTCTCCCTGGCCCAATACCCAATGGTCACTGGCCACAGCACTAGCTGAGCTGCCTTTGATAGCACTTCTCCAGTCTCTATCCTGTGTGCTACACTCCGAGCAGGGAAGGAGCTAGGATGATGAACAACTTGTCCCTGTCTAATGACCGTGGCCAGCTGAGGTTTCCCAGCAGCAGTTTATCCTTGTCTGACTTACAGGGATGTGCCTGCAGGGCCATGGAGAGGTGCCCTGGCAAGCTCCTGCAGTGGTAGCTCAGGCACCTGCAGTACTGCAGCTGCAGAAGCAGAGGCCTCCACGGGGGTTAGCTCTGTTTCAGGTCTCATGAGGGCTCTGATGGATGTTGGAGGCTGTTCAGTTTGGTCGGGGATAAATGGTTTCTAAGACCCCAGCTGCCTCCAGAACTTGCACTTACAAAACCATCTCCAGCAAGTTCCTCTATCCTCCCTTGCTGTCCTAGGACGTGTGTTACTGATGCTCAGGTCAGCATGCTGGTCTTTGCCCTGCCATCATCCGCATTTTGATCACCTCCCTTGTTTGAGCTCTGACATGAAATCCCTGTCCTACTGGCAAAGAGATTCTCAGTCCCTGGTGGGATCACCACCTCCCCACTTAGCCCCTTGGTTCTGTTCCTGGATTCCTGCTTTATCTCCACACTCAGGTGGGACTGATTTTAGTCTTTTCAAATAGTCTTGGTGATCCTGCTCTCCATGGTAAGAGGAGAAGGGAGGTTTGGCTCATCTTTCTCTTCTGCATATACAAAATAACCATTTGAGATAGTGAGAAGAAACTCTGCATTGGCACAAGGGTCGAAGTGAGAAGGTAGACCAGAAAATACTATGTATAGAAAAAGATACAAGATTCCTCCCAGATCTGTAAATATCTTGCCAATATTTCCATTGTCATTCTGTAAGGGGGTTCTGCCTCGTTATCTTTTATTTTTGCTTCCACATATCTCTGCTTTGCCCACAGCTCCCTATGTGTACTGTATTTTAGTTTGCCTTACAAAATCCCTTAATAAATACACAAATCAAAGAAAACTGGCAAGTGCACAGGTATCATTTTAAATCTCTTGTATGATTATAATATTCCCTTCTCACTAAGGACAATTTAGCTGTATGGTTGGAATTCATGTGAAGAGAAAAGGCTGCCAGGTGAAACCTGGAAACTCTACACCAAAATAGACAAGAGCTGGAATGAACTTGAGGATATAGATATGATTAGTTGCAGTTAGGATAATCTCCAGGGAAAGAGTACAAGTAAATCTTCTCAAGAATGTACCAAATGAAGAAAGATTTGTGACTGTGTGCTATCTCAGCTGAAGAATATGTAGCAGAGGCTGGAGTCAGGAGCTGGATGAGGCTCAAATGTATTTCTTTCAGCACTCATCACTCCATACAGGGACTCCTCTGCACGTTGGGATGGATTTACCTCCTCTGGCAGCTGATAAGGGAAGGATTCATTCTCTAGCCAGATGACAATAAGATCATAGACACCTTGGGTACAGGAGTTTTGAGCCAATATGCCGCAGCAAATTCAGGGTAATATTCTGTGTATTCAGGTTTCTTGTGGGTAAGGTGAGAAGATGACTGCCAGGGACTTTCTGTAAATGTTAGGTGCCCCGAAGTCACAGGGGGTGTGTGACACATTATAATGTCAGGGTTTTTCAAGAAGGCGGTGTATCAGAGAGCCCTGTTGACTGGCAGCAGCAGCAGCAGCCCCTCTGGGAAGCAGGCAAAAGGGAGCTGCAGGGAACAGAAGCGATATCTTAGCTGTTTATCAGAATACCAGACATGTACTTTCTGGTTGATTGGAGCATTAGCTGCCTGCTTTGGGCTTGGTTTGGTGGTTTATTTGCCTGAGTTCTTTTGAGAAATGTTTTCCTTATGACTCAAAGAACACTTTGATTATCTTGAATGTGCCTGAAAGGCACCTGGACTGTTACTTTGTTGCATTGGAAGTGACAAAAGGAAAACAAGGGGGAGAAAAGGATTTAGTTATAAAGTATACTTTGCTTAATTTTTTGTAGGTAATGACAACTCTTTTTAGATTTTAGGCAGAAAAGTCAAATTAATTATTTCCTTTGCCTTTGAAGATTTTTAGATTGTGTTCTCAAACCTTGGCTATACTTCACAGAAGTTTGCTGCTTTCATTTTAATTGAACTATCAGATTAGAAAAATCTTATAGGGTGAAGTGTGTTTTAGTTTACCATTACCCCTTATCCTACCGAAGAATGCTCCACTAAAAAATTTGTTCCCATCTGTCTTACAGGCCTGCTTTAAGTATTGAAAGGCCACAATATGGTGTCAGTGGGACCTTCTCTTCTCCAGGCTGAACAAACCTTACATACCTTTCCTATCCTCAGAGCAGGATGTTGTGGGTGACTGTGTCAAAGGCCTTACAGAAGTCCAGATAAATGGCATCTGTAGCCCTTCCCTTGACCACTGATGTAGTCACTCTACCACAGAAGGCCACTAGGTTAGTCAGGCAAGAAGTGTCCTTGTTGAAGCCACGCTGGCTGTCCCAAATCACCTCCCTGTCCTCCATGTCCTTTAGCACAGCTCCTAGGAGGATCAGTTCCATGATGTTCATGAGCGCAGAGGTCAGGCTAACAGGTCAGTAGTTCCCAGGGTCCCCTTTTCTCCTGTTTTAAAAATGGGTGCAATTCTTCCCTTTTGCCAGTCACCGAGAACTTCATCTGATTGCCACGGCTTTTCAAACATCATAGAGAGTGATTTAACAACTACATCAGTCAATTCCCTCAAGACTCTGGGATGCATCTGATCAGGTCCATAGACTCATTTATATTCAAGTTCCTCAGGTGAGGAACAAAGTTGATCTATTTTTTTACTGAGTTTACTGAGTTCTTCAAGTGTTCCACATCTCCCAACAGAAGGCAAGTAAAAGACATTATAATTAAGCAGGGACATGGAGGGAGGTATTTGCTTTGTTGTAAGATACAGTGCTCTGGCATGTACCTACTCGTGCACATCTGGACTGCAGTGTGTGATGTGGCAGCATATTTCCTAACGCACATAAGCCACGTTTTCCTGATGTAGTTAAGCATGTTTACTAGGTTCTGCTGGCACTCAGGAGCTGGAACTGTGATGCTCACATATGATGGCCTTTGCAAGACAACTGTGAGCCTCCTTCTCCACAGTTTTTACCGTCAAGAATGGTCTTCGGGAATCCCATGCCACTGAGACCTGTAAAAAAAGTCCAGATCAATAAAAACTTCATGGTGAAGAACTGGGCTACAGAGCACTTAGGCAAACTGGACACAGACAAGTCCATGAGACCACATAGGAAACACCACAGGTGCTTAGCATAGCTGTGGAAGCTTGGTGGTTGCATTCTTAATTATCTTTAAAAGGTCATGGCAACTGGTGGAGGTTCCTAATCATATGGGGAAAAAAAAGTCACTCCTATCTCTAAGAAAGACAAGCAGGAGAATACAGGAGTTACAGGCTGGCCAGCCTTTCCTCAAGCCTGAAGCAAATCCTTTTGAAGCCATTTCCAGACATGAAGGACAGGAAGATGACTGGTGGTAGTTGACATGGATTTCTGAAGGGGAAATCATTCCTTGGAATGCTAATAGCCTTCTATGAAGACTTGAAAGGCTTTGTGAATCAGGGCAGAGCAGTGTATATCTCAATTTTAGCCAGGCTTTTGGTACTGTCTCTCACAACATGGAACAGACTATTGGAACAGACCAGCTAAATGGGCATGGAAAACTGACTGAATTGCAATGTTCAAAGGGTTGTGATCAGCAGCACAAAGTCCAGCTGGTGGCCAGTCACTACTGTTGTACTACAGGCACTGGTACCGGGCCAGAACTCTTTACCATCTTCATTAGTTACCTGGATGACGGAACATGGTGCACCTTCAACTAATTTGTAGGAGATATAAGACTGGGAGGAATGGTTGATGCACTAGAGAGTTTCCTGATATTCAGAGAGACCAGGAGAAGCTGCAGAAATGGGCCAACAGGACCTCACTGTGTTCAGGAAAGGGAATGCAGTCCTGCATCTTGGAAGGAACAATCTGGGAGATCCCAGCTGGAGTGCAGCTTTGCAGAAAAGGCCATGGGGCTCCTGGCGGACACCAAGTTGAACATGAGCCAGCAACGTGCCCCTGCAGCAAAGGCAGCCAATGGACTCTTGTGCTGCATTGGGCACAGCATGGCCAGCAGGCTGAGGGAAGGGATCCTTTGCTCTGCTCAGAACTGGTGAGACACACCTGGAATGCTGAGTCCAGGTCTGGGCTCCCCGGTATGAGAGAGACATGGACTTATTGCTATGGGTCCAGCAAAATGTTATGAAGGTAGTTAAGAGACTGGAGGATCTGTCATACAAGAAGAGGCTGAGATTGCTGAGGCCACTCAACCTGGGGAAAAATGGTTCTGGGGAATCTCAACCATGTGCATGAATGACTGATGAGGTGTAAGAAAGAAGAGGTAGCCAGATTCTTCTCAGTGGCGCCTATTTACAGGACGAGAGGCAGTGGACACAAGCTGAAACACATGAAATTCCACTTAAACATAACAGAAACATTTTGCTGTAAGGGTGACTGCACACTGGCACAGGTTGCCTAGGGAAGCTGTGGAGTGTCCATCTCTGGATATACTCAAAATCTGATGTGGCACAGTCCTGAGCAACCTTCTCGAGGCTGATCCTGCTCTGGGACAAGATGGACTATGGGGACTGGGTGATCTCCAGAGGTTCCTTCCAACTTCAGTGATACAGTGATTCAGTATATCTGGATGTAGAGAAACACGTTGTTCAAGGTGCCTAGCTAGGAGAAATACCACCAATTCGAAGGAACAAAAATGATAATATGGAGGGAGAATCGCAATTTGGCTTGTTTTGGACTTGCTATTGGAAATGAAAACCCATTCACAAGATAAAAAGGAAGTGTTTTAAAAACAATTCTTGTAAAAAAATGAGTTGAACAACAACTTCATTGGAATTTAACAGCCTCAAAACATGTTACTGTTGTGGTTTTGATTCCCAAAACCAACATGATTGTTTCATTTAAGGTGGGTAGTCTAGCACTCAGGAAGTTGACAATGAGTTTCACTGGGCTCATTAGTTTATTTTTCCATTTTTCATTAGTTTATTTTTCCATTTTCCAAGAAGAAAGTAATAATGTTTCCATCTTTTGTAAATAAATTTCAGATCTAAATTGTAAACCAAATGGGGATATTTATGTTCTCTGCACTGACATTATTTGTTCATTTTTAAGGAGTATGAAGTGATTAAAAGTAATAATGGTAAAAGAAAGAAGAAAGTACTTGATACTCAATGCTTGTACCAACTTCTGTGTGACTGAAATTCAGCATTAATCCTTTTTGATTCTGTTGAGAACCTCTGTTTATTTCATCATGCCTAGAAAATCAAGGAGGCTAATAGGCAACTAATTAAATATTAAGTCCCCACTCATTCTGCCACACATCAGTGACTGCTGAATAACAGCAAAGGTGGTGGGAGGGAAGAGAATACAAATAGCTGTTTAATGAAAGCTATCTGTTCAAGCCAGAACAGATATGGCTGAAATATTTGGTTATGGGAAGCCAGACACTTCCAGATCAGGTGCATGAAGAGCTGCTTGGGGACTGGAGTCAATGTGGAAAGCATCCCTTGCTGGGAATTTCAGTGGCAAACCTTGGCCTACAGAGTGGAGTAAATGTGGAGAGATAACCTTTTAACTTTAAGTGCTGGAGGAAGGGAGAAGGGAGAGAGGAATGGTTGCAGTGCTAAAGTATGTTCTGAGCAGGTACTGTGGGTAAGAAAAAAGCCCTCACTCAACTCTCCTGTGCATCTCTAAATGTGAGGATGTCGTTCTGTGTGTTTATATAACAACTTCCAATGAAATTAGGTTAAATAAATTAGTGTTGATAATGTTTTTCTTTTGATCAAAATTTACGCGAGCTGTTTGGGAAAACTCACTTTCTACTTGTTTTCAGCCACATCTGTACCAGATTGTACGGAGGCTGAGGGATCTGTACTTTTGTTTCAATGTATATTGCAACATTTTTATTGCATTCCACAGGTCCTCCAGTAAACGTTACTTGCAATATTTTTATCAACAGTTTTGGATCAGTCACAGAAACCACAATGGTAAGTGCTATGATGCCATTGGCAAGAGAACAACAATACTTAATATATGTCATGAACACAACCTGTCAATTTTTCTATTTATTGTTCAACTTGCAGGTCCTCCTGTAAATGTTACCTGCAACATATTTATCAACAGCTTTGGTTCAATAGCAGAAACTACAATGGTGAGTGGGACTGATCATTGAAGCCATCTTGTGAAGGAGTGGGATGTGATGTAGAATAGAGATGCTGAGGATGTGGGGATGTTTACTAAGTTATGAAGCTACTAAAAATCTACCAGCTCATTCAAAATAAATCAAAATAACATAAAATAGATATAAAATAATTATATATATAAAGATTATATATATAGATATATAGGTATATATATAAATTATTAAACTCACCTCTTAAGTCTAAACACACCTACATAGGAACTGCACCACAGTCTGTAGTGACTGTGATGGCAGCAAATATAGGTGTGTGGAAACCTGCTTTCTCAGGTTTCATTAGCTCTGAAGAGACAGAGGAATGGCTGGAGCTCAGCTGTGGGTTTCCCTGCCAAGTGCATCGTATTTGAGTGTGTTTTAAACTGCATGCTGAATTATCTGCTGCTGCAGGAATTGGTCTTGTTTAACTGAGATAGATCTCTGTGAATTGCAGCCACATCAGTCACAGCAGTAAGTGTAAACCTTGAGTCAAATGACTAGAACGTGGGTATAAGACAGGTATTTTGAGGTTAAATTAGTACTAGGAAATGATGGGATTCTACCTGACTGAAATTTGTATTTTGACTGAATGCAAAGAACAGACAAAAAAAAAAAAAGTCAGATTTTCATTTTAAAAATTGCCAAAGTATAAGATAAACAAAATCAAACTAAAAAAAAAAAGAAAATTAACGTTTTCACCCAATTTTTTTTTAAAAAAACATTTTAGTCTAGAAGTCTATCAGTCTATTAACTTTTTTCAATATTTGCTAAGAAAACTAAAAAAAAAGTTCTGATTCCATTTAAAAAGATGCTGAGTTTTTTAATCTTTTTCAAAAGTGAATAAAAAAGATCAGTTTTTTATTCAAGCTTACATAGACCTGATATGGGGGTTAATCCACAGAGGTGTTTTTGACAGATTTATCATAATAACATGATAAGCCTATAATAATTATTAGGTGCTCGTATCTATGGCACTTTTGAAGAAATTGCGATGTAGTTGCACAGCTCTGTTTTCCAGAGATTCCTACACAGCATGCAGGTCTTTCTGGATTTGCTGAAGCCAGAGGCAATAAAGGTGCTTGGCTTCCTATAGGACTGAGATCTTGGTAATTAATAATGAACTTGCTACACACTTGAAGTAAAACAAAAAAAGTAGCTTTTTATAAAATGAAATAGATACTGCCTTGCAAGCCTTGCATTATGAAGGAAGATCTTTAGCCTGATTTATGTATTTTGTTTAATATTAATTTAGGTTCAATTGTAATTCATGCCATCACTGTAGTAAGTGGTGACTAAAGAATGTGGGAACACAAATCTGCTCCTAAATAATTTTATTTAAAAAACCCACCCTGTTATTTAATGTTTGCTAGAGATAAAAGGCAAATTATTGCTAGGCCAGATTTTCTTTAACATTGTGAGAAAGACCTTGCTATAAATGACAAGCTGTAACATACCGAGCTATAAAACAAACAGATAAGTTAATGCTTTAGACTATGTATCTAATATTTTAAAAGCACCTTAAAAGAAAACTAAAATAAATTTTAAAATGACAGGGAAAAACATATCAGGATTTAACATAATCATCAACAGACTTAATTTTCATTATTTTTGGAAAACATTGTTTTCCTGAGTTTAAAGGATTCTGAGAAGATAGCTATGGATGCAGCATTTTCACTCAGCCATGTCTGTTGATCCTAGCGTGTAGAGACATCAGCATAGCAATAAGTAGCAAAAATCCTGCACGTCACTAGCTTTACAAGATGGCATTCAATGAAAATATTTGCACGACCTAATGCTGATTGCATTAATTAGACTCCATTGCTTTGATTAAATCCCCTCATTGCATTTTACCTTCTATCAAATATGTTAATGTGCACCTTTCCAATGTTCATTAACACATTTTGCTGAAAACAGCCAAACATTCAAGTAGATGGAAACAAAGACGATTGGCTTTCTTATTTTGCTTTGTTCATTATATCTGCTGAAAGTGTGAAAAGATTTCTCTAAGATGTTTTTCAATTATTTGATATTGATTTTCTTAATGCTGTCACTTCTTTAATGACCATTGTGACTAGTTTTAGGAGTCTGCTCTGAGAGGCAGACATCAATTACTGTTTCAACTACTTTGCCTTTCTGAAATAGATATAATCATGTGGTAAAATTGTTGGCATCCCTTGTGATAAATAACAAGTTTGTTTGACTCCTAGGAATCATTTTTCCCTATAAAATGCTCTTGATGGTTTTGACATAAAACTAAATGATTCATTTAAAAGCCTGGATTGCAAATTCGATAGAGACACTCCTGTCTCAGAGGAGGGGAATGCTTAGTGAAACCATGTATATACACTGAAGGGACATTATCAGAATATAACTTGGACCATCTACAGCAGTTCATTGGAAACTTGAGAGATGAAAACTTGCTCAGAGAAGCTTTCAGTAGGAGAAATTAACATGGCAAAGAGGATTACAGTCCCAGACCTACTAAATTCAGTAAGCCTGGTTCTCAGTAACATTAGCAGGAGTAGTTTCTGTTCTGTGGTTAAGACACAGAGTACAGGATAAAATTCCTCCCTATGTGAAAGGCCAGCACAAGTCCAACGTCCAGGATGCTCTTCTAAAAGCTAAAGCATTACATTAAGAAATAAAACAGGATTTTGTGCTGATTCAGATGGATGAATTCCATAGACTCTTCATGAGATGTATTCCCAAAGATCTAGAGAAACAAAATGCAGATGTATCTGTCTTTCTGCTCTATAATGCACTATGGGACAGTATCCCAATAGATTATTTTTCCTGCAAAAGAAATGTTTTTCTTCCTTATTAAATGCTATATATTGTACCAAAATGAAAATTGTAAAAAAAACGGCCAGAGTCAAGATGATATAGTTGCAAGTTTTCTTCATTGATTTATTTGTCTTTAATTTAAACCCTAACTTGCAAAGAAAGTGAAAAAGATGTTCCTGAATAACTTCACTGAATACAACAGTTATGCCAGTAAACTCTGCATCTATTTTTGGAAGTATTTACACATGCAGTATTCAGCAGAAAATTCACTGTACAACATGACTGCAGTTGAGTATCACAGATGAGTAATCTACATCAGCCTGGGCAGCATCCCAAAGAATTCAGATGTTCAGTGTGCCTAATGACCAGGATTTTTTAGCTATGAGCTGTAGGAGAAGTTAAGAGTGGTTTGTACATTGACAAGCTAATTGTTAATTACAGAAATGACTAACTGTGAGCACGTTATTATTGTCGTTATGCCCTATAATCAATGACTGACACTAGGCAGCGGGTTCTCTGTCAGGATAAATGATTCAAACTCCAGTTGTGTTTTGAGTACTTATGTTAGCAGAAAAAAATTACCATTTCTTAATTTTAAAAACTTTGCTCTGGCTGGCTGTATGATACTATCTCCCAGCTAGAGACACCCCCCCCACCCTCATAATTACAAATAAGCTTATTAGATCCTGATTAATTCACATGTATGCTTTTAACTAAATAAAAGGCTCCCACTGAAGTCATTGAGGACACATGGCTTGCTTATGCCCATAGGTAGCCAAGTGCTTTTTCTGTTGCATGGCCTTGGAATAGCTCATCAAACCACTACTTTTCAGTTAGCGTTCATATTTAGGATTTAGAGAGAGAGATAGAGAGTAGTCTTTTTGGCAAACCCCTCCTATTCTTGGAAGGCCGGCTAAGTCTGTTTGTTTCAGACTCCCAACTCAACTCCTGGGCAATCCCTGCTGTCAGAGGGGAAGATGGGAGGAAAGCTAAGACCTAAGACAGGTGCTGGTTCAGAGACAGAAAGCAGCACTGAACAGGGCAGGGGGCTCCCCTGCACTCCTCCTGAACTCCTCCTGCCACAGCAGTGCTTGAGACCAAAGGGATCCAGAGCTTTGCTCTGGGCAGTGGATCTGGATTTGGATTTGCTGAAAAATGATATCTGTCTACATTCCTATAGTACAAACTAAGTATATCTGTGGATCAAGTCCCTAAATCTTCAGATAAAGTTACTAAGTCTAATCAGATTAATATTCTTTCAGTATGTTTGTATTACTCTGATCTTACGGCTTGAGAACAGAGGAAAACTGTTTATCTGAGTTGCCTTGAGCTATTGCTGACACTGGTATTGCATCTGAGATTGAATCTTCAGGTCCATACTCCTTGTTCAGAGCAGTGGTGCTGTCAGAAAGAATTTGCAGAGTAGGTGTACTTGTGGTTGTGTAGGAGTGCTTTACTACAGTCCACCCACTCCTACCCTCAGGACCTTGTAAAATACACACTCTAGTCTGCCTCAGCTCCATGTTGTTCTACCATTCTCAAGAGAATTTTCCTTCAAAACATAGTTAACAGTGTTAGCTCAGAAAAAGTAAATTCAAAATTCTGCAAATCATTGGGTCTGACTGTATAAACACACATCCCTCTCAACTGCTTATACAGCAAGCACTGGAGAAAGAAATAATGCTGTTCTTGTGATGTGCATTTTTACATTTTTATTTCTCATAAAAATATCTACACATATATATGCAAAGCCTATTAGACGTAAACAAAGGTTTCAGTTCTGTTTTGCTTCTAAGAACAAAGCTTGCAGAGGGAAAGTATTTCTAAATGTATTGATGTGATGGTTCTGATATATTTATGAAGGGATATATTGAAAAATATAGTGTAATCTTATTAGCACTATTTATGATTTTGGTATAATATATATTATCATATGCAATCTCTTCTAAGAATGAAGATTTTTCAGACTGTTTTTTATTACCTCAATCACCAACCACTGAAGTTAATCAAAGCAATTTTTTAGATATTTCTATACAATTTACTGCTCCGACTTATTTATGATTTCTGTGTCATGGGAGGAAAAATCCCTCTGCTTTCCGTAGACGTCATTATGTATCATATTACAATGAGGAATTAAAGGCAGTCTCACAACTAGTTGTAGCAATTTTATTCTATCAGCTGTTGCTCCTGCCTTCTTTTCTGCAGAATTAGAATCTATGCATTCCTGGATTTATAGCTAAAGCTGTCCCATATAAACTCTGAGACATGTGTATGCTTAAAGACATATATAGTATTAAAGACATATTACAAACATAGGACACTCTCAGTTTCTAAATGAAGAAATAAGGGATTGTATGATTATGGATGGTGTATCCTCACAAGATGTGATGACATTTTATAAGCTTAGAACTGCAAGCAGCTATTTGATATTTAAATGTCTGAAATAAGATCATCATAAAAAGTACAATGACTTGTGAAAAACAGACACAGGCTTTTGTAAGTATCTTTAATAAATGCTATTCTTGAGCCCTCTCTCAGATCTGTCTTCCTCTCATTAGTCAACATTCCTGTTTTGAATCACATCTACCCAAGAGCAAAATGAAAATGAAAAATAAAGAAAGAAAAGTTATTCACCTACTGAGATTGTAAAGCATCTTCCCATTGAGTTCAAAACCTGCATCAGTTTGGATGTCAGGGCAGCAGCACACCTCACTCCCACTCCAAGGAGCAAAGGGGGCGAAAACTGATGCTCAGAGGGGCTTGTTCAAAGAGTCTGCACATTGGACAAGCTGCTTTCTGCAGCTCTGATCAGAGTGAGAATATTTATCTACCTTTCAAGGGTGATAAGTTCTTTTCTATGCAGTTCAGTTACCTAACACCCGGTCAGCTCATACATTTTCCGGGTCAAAAGCACAGTGCTGCCTTTTTAATGTACAGCCACTACCATAAAGCAAATCCTAAATGTTAATGCTTTGTACTGTCAGCAGAATTATTTGATAAAGCATTCCTTCAGGTAATATAATCAATACAAATATTATTAAATATTTTTCTTTTAGAAGAAGAGTAGATGGTATTTCTAAGAGAGTGTTCACAAACAAATTAAAATAGTAATTTCAGAGAGATGAAGATCTTATTTGCTGACTTTGGAAACCTGGGATAAGGAGAGTAAACATTTGCTTCTTTCCATTCACTGTGGAGAGTTTAGAAACTAAAAGCCCTTTTCCCATAGTTCTTGACACAGTGTTAATGTTGGTTCTAAATGAACCTCTAAGTAATTGCTGCCGTTCCCAGCTGTGACTAGAAAACCACCAAGAAGGCCAATTTTAATGGGATGCAGACAGGGAGGAGTAAATGACGGAATATACACAGAAATCATACAGTAAATAGGAAAAGGAAACAAATAGTAAATAAGAAGTGGTGATTTAATTTCTTCTATACAATCTTGTCTTTGCTGGAATTAAAAACTATTCATGAGTAAATTAGACATAAATGACTTACATATTGGAATCAATTTATTTAATTTGGTAATTATAGAATCTTTGATGAAATTGTATATATTTAGCTGTAATGATTTTTGAATTTCCAAATCTCTCAGTTAATCCACAACATTTGAAAGAGGGTTATATTTAATAGTGGAGATTGCAGTTAATATTTTTCTCATCACTGAAGGAATTTTGATTTGAAAAATGTACCAGTTGTGTTTGTTTGGTTCAATGCAGCATTTTGACAACTTTATTTTCAAATGACAGCTCTGATGGTCAAAAGATCACACAAATGTTTGCTGTAATGCTGGTACTGCAATAAGTCTAAGAACATAAAGCAAACTAAAGTGGGCTTCCAGTTTTGGTGGCTTAGTAACCTTTTTACATGACATTTCTGTAGGACTACAGAGTGAACATTTTTTTGAGACAGCAGTGGAATGACTCACGTCTGGCTTACAGCGAATATCCTGATGATTCCCTGGATTTGGATCCCTCTATGTTGGATTCTATTTGGAAGCCAGATTTATTCTTTGCCAATGAGAAGGGAGCAAATTTCCATGATGTTACAACAGACAACAAGTTGCTGAGGATTTCTAAAACCGGAAAGGTGTTGTACAGTATCAGGTAAACCAGTTAATTTTACTTTTTCTCTCTTCATCCCTTTCTTTCCCTCCCTGTTTTTCTGGATTCAATGTACATGTTTAATTTTTATTGTCCCATATGTACAACCAAAATGAGACTTAGTAATAGCAGAATAGAAGGAAAATTTTCCTATGTTTCTTTGCTAGCATTTTACTTTTTGCAAAATAGTCTCTAAGTGGCACAGCGGTACTTCGTGGTCTTGTTGAAAACTTGAGGCTGTCTAGAACTTTAATGGTATGCCTCAGTAATTGCCATTAGCATTAGCTCAAGTCACTCCTCTTGCAAAGAGGAAATCATCTCTTCAGTAGTCTGTGGGTTGCAATTTAAAAGTAAGGGAGAATATTATTTTAAATGACTGCTCAACACTTTAAGTAAAAACGTACTTGAAATGCAATAAATTTGGCATGCAAGTCACTGGCTAATTGGATGTATCTAGTCACATTTTAAAAAATACAACCCGGAACTATGGAAAGCATTTGTTTTTAATACTGAGTGCATTGAAGTGTGTGTCATGTGACTAGATTTAGCTGAATTAATAAACACTGACAAAATATGATTTGATATGACCTGATGAAATGGGACATGAGCAGAAAAACAAAATTGCATTCCACAGGCATAAATAGCAGCAAATAACCTGCAGTATTCATTTAACATCCAGCTTACTGTGAGCCATTAATTGCTTAATAGAGGTAGCCAAAGACGCAAAACACTCTATTATTGCTCTTAGGATTGTTTAAAATGAAGTAATTACTGGGGGTTTTTTCTTCCTGGAATGCTTCTTGGCTTTTGCCTTTCTTGCATTGTGGAAAGTAAACATGATAGTATTTGTTTAACAGGTTGTTTAGTGAATTTGCTCATCTGTAAAGCAGATTAGTTTAGAAGGCAGTTATTTTTGATGGGGTATTCTGGTTTTGACTGCATTTTCATTAAGGAATTACTATTGATCCAGGCTCGGGATAGCTGTGTTCTTTAGGATGTTATAAATAAATATTAGCATGGAACTTCATCCACTTACCTAATTCTTGTGGAAATGCCTTGATAAGAGCCCAGTAATATTTGGACAGATGAAGCAGGGTTACTCAGCGGGGTTTCAAATTGCTGTACCTGAAGTGTTTGAGAAAAATGAGAGGATGCAAGGATGGTACCAGCAGTAGCAGAGTGATAAATATGCTGTCACTTACAAATATTTCCTGTTTCACCCTGAGAAAGAAATGAATGCATCTGTTTGTTTGAATGACATCAGACACCATCTTATTGGAGGAAACAGTGCAGTTGGGTGCTGTTCTGAATGCAGATGGATCGTTTTCCTGACATTTGCTCATGCGGCAAAAGTGATATTTTGAGCTGCCATATCACATTTGTAAAATTCCCACACCTAAATGCAAATTAATTTGAAGCAGAGTAAGCAGTATTCCAAGAGAGCACTAAGCAAAGCTCTTTGCTTCTCATTTGTATCGCACAGCAGTAACAGAGGCTTACCCAGCACCTCTAACATGGCATATAATTTTTTAACACTTTACAGTGAAGAAAACTTTCTGGAGAACAAAAACTTGAAATCAGGAGCAATTAGAAAAACTTGTCTTTACTCTCTAGATACTGTGCTGGATACTTCTGTTCGATGTCAGCTGCTTGTAGTTGTGCTGTGCAGAAACAAACAAGAATATTTTAGTGATTGGTTTCAGTACATTGTGAATGTTCACTACTGCACCAATAGCACTTTGCCTGTTGCTGAGATATTTAACATTTAGCATTTAGTGTGCTTTAGGTGTTTAAAGTACTTCACAAATGTCTCTGGCATGTAGCAGGTAGGCTGTTTTGTCATATTTCCAAATTTAACCAAATCAAGATCAAATTAATCTTGCATAAATACAAACTGTTCTTTGCATAAAATGAGTTTAGAAGTGCTCCTGGTAATTAATGGGCAAGAAGCAAGGCGTGTGTATTACATGGCAGTGGTATCCCTCTTCCCTATATACTGCACCAAAAACATGAAAATTCACCATGCAGGAGGCTGAACTGGCTTGTGCTGTTAAATGCTCTCTCTCAGAGGCCAAACCTGCCCTTTCTGAGCAGAACTTGGAAAGTCACCTGGAACAACAGCTCGTGGTCCCTATTTTACTAAAATGAGACATTTGGTGTAGGATATGAGTGCTCAGAAAAATCCTGAAAGGGTGAGTGAGGGTCTGGGCCGTGTATCATCTCCGCTGCAGTGCTTGGCAAAGGGAATTCTCTCACCATGGTAAGCATGAGGCTCTTCGTCTTTCTCTTGTATAGTTGGTCAAAGAAACAAACCTAACACAGCACAGAAGAGGCATAATGTAGATTTCCATCAGAGTTTGCCTTATAATCGTGATGCTCATGCTTGCAAATTCCTACAACTATATTTAATTCCCTGGGAGTTGTTACAGAAAATAAAAGTTGATGGTTGATGTACCCACCTCTGAATCATAACTTCAGGAATCCAACCCCATTTTTATGTGTTTGCTGCATGGTCAGGTGGTTACCTTGATACCTGTTTTGATCTCAGATAGCATGCTGTATACAGACACAGGCTCTATAGCTGGGTGACTGGTCTAATCCTTTGGGTGCTGCAGGGAAAACTAGAACCTTGTGGAGGGAACCTAGAACTACTTAATATTGCAAATATATTCTATTGCCACTGGAGATGTAGCAACAGCTCTTAGAGGCACATGTATTTTGAGAAGTCTGCAATTACAGCAAAGTTATATTCAGCAAGCAACTTCACTTTAGTCAAGACCAGTCTCAGTTCCGCTCCTGTATAACAGTTGAAAAACTGTTAAATAGCTATAACTTTAATTTTAAAGCACTCTGTAGAGAGCAGCCAACAAGAAATGTTTGTAATAGTAGTGTTCAATAAATTAGTTTGTGCTTATATTGTATGCTGAAAAAACAATCAGAGTTCAAGTCATAACCTACACAATGTCACCCCCTAGGTACTTATGACTCATCTGCTCCCAATCCTTGACCGATTTCTGCATGGATTGGATTTTGAGCAGGGTTCTGCACTTGGAAAGCGTGGCAGCACAGTGTGATGGTACCAAAAATCCTGTTCCAGGCACTCACATTCTTAATGACACCTGCATTTTGCATTGCACACCCCACTGCACGGGCTTTATGTTCCAGGGACAAGGATCGTGTCCTCTCGGGCCCCCTGAGGACACCTGGGACATCAGGAAAATGCTAAATAAACTCACTGAAGGCTTTATATTCACTCCGAGCCACCCATTTGTGCTACCTGATTCCCACAAACTCATTTCAGGCTGCCAGCCAGCTCAGAATATTAGCATCTGCCTAAAAGCTTATTTTAGCAAAGTGATAGAAAGTGGTTTTATTTAAGGTTTGTGGAATTTTTTTCTGCATTAATTGCCTCTTTCTCTTTTTAATATTTTCAGTGCATCTCAACCATATGAGATTGATTCAGAAGGTGATATAATTCAACCTTAATATTGATCCACAGCATTGAATCTAGAATATATTGGTCAGGAAGGTAAAAGCATTGTAACTATATTTTTTTTTTTTTTTTTTTTTACTTGCTGCTCCAGAAAACACTCTCAGTTTAGCTTTGCTCTGAATTGTAGTGCCAGTGTATTTAGCCAGAAATAGTTACAAAGCAGATTACTACATATTTTTTAAATATGAGAAGATTTTAGAATGTGTTGCATAATTTGACAAGAGAGGCACTTGAAATTCTAGGGAGAAGATCTGTGCAAATTCACAAATTACATTTCTTCCCCTATTTTTGCTATTCCTGTTCAAAGAGCAATTAATTACCTAGGAAGAATTTCCTCAAGTCTTTCAAAATATCTGTTTTCCTGTCTTTCTTTGTCTTCCCAGTGCCAGAATTGTTAGTTATGTGGACAATTAGTTCCTTGCGGTTTCAACTATTGACCTAGTTTTAATTGTATATGTTACTATGGCTGAGGGCAGAGTGTCTGCTAGAAAAGCACTTCTGTGCTGTAGGGCACTAGGAAACAGAGAAAGCTCAAGCTATTGGATTGCTTTGTTTGTGTAGCTGTTCTGGGAATGGTTACCAGCCCTCCATTCCACAACAAGTAGCTGACGGGGGGAGCTGGTACATCCCAGAGCGCTCACCTGCTTATGCAAGCCAAGAGAAGTGTGTGTGAAAACAGTACCTCTATTTGCAACGCTGCCTCCCACGCCAGCTGCCTTGCTCAGGGATTTCCAAAACCAGCTCTTCCAAGTGTGGCCATAGTGCTGAGGGACAGAGCACTGAGTCAAGTCCCACCTGCACCCCCGTGACCTCATACACCACTTGGGGTTAGATCAGGAGTTATGACTGCCGTGTCCGTCACAAAAATCATCAGAAGTAATCCACAGCACTTATATAATCCAGTTTTTCTCAGAGAAACTTCTGTGTTTTGTAGTCTTCTCTGTACTCGTGTTCTTTGCCCTATGGGAAAGAAAAGCAGATGAAGGAAATACATAGGTAGCACTGCTGGTCCCTCTGCAACAGACTGCTCATGGCAAAAAGTTCACTATCCTCCTGAAATATATTGCTTTTAAATAAGGTACGATCTCTGATTTTTTGCATGGCTACTATAGAATATGTTGCCATGCTGCAGTGAAATCAGGTGTAGGTTTTCTAAAACAATTTTAGGGTACAGACTTTATCAGCTAAATGATATTGAGGATCCATTTATACCCATTGTATGTAAATCATCCATGTCACAGCACAGTCTAGCCTGGCAGAGTGGTAGAAAATTTTATGTTCTACAGCTCTGTGTGCATTCTGTGCTTTAATTTGATGACTTCAATTTTATTTTACAACCTAGTGTTGGGATTTAAGAGGATTTGGACTTTGCTAGTAGCATTGTCTTTCCATGTGACAGATTGGCAGAGGTGGGATCATGGAGACGTTTGTCATGATTGACATGTCTGTTTGCTTATTAAACTCCCACCTCACACAAACATATCTATTACCTCAGGTCCTATCAGAATAACACTGGTATTGACAAGGTGGCAATTTTCCTTTGGAAGTAAATGTCAATAAGCACAGGGACCTTTTCATTGAAAATTATTTAATTCTTGCATTGGCAAAACTTTACACTACCCCATTCTAACTGCCCTGACTTTCTGAAAGCATAAAATGTCTTCATATACCTTAAAGTAAATTTTCTACATTTAACCAAAACATTGAATAATAGCTAATGGAAATGCTAACTGAAATAGAGAACATCTAAAATATTTTGGTGTTTGACAGCTAGTATGTACTGTAAGCTGAAGCCTTATAGAGCTACAATCACTAAACTTCATTATGCTGCACAACGTTACTGGGACACAGACACTTCCGAAATTGTGGCTGTATGCTATGTGAATCCAGTGAATTTGACAAATTTGTCTTCCCATAAGCATGATTACAATAATAACAATGGTTTCAGAAGCTAAAAAATTGCAGCCTTTTGTGGGACAAGCAGCCGTTCTCATTATGGCTGAACAAAATGTCCTTGGATTATCATTAGCTCTATGTTTTTCACCCTTCCATTTTCTTTCCTTTTTGCCCTTACTCCTGCCTCTTCTTCCAGCCCCACTCCCCTTCCTTTTGGGGCCTTCTGAATAAATGAACTCAAGTTCTTCTCATCCTTTGGGGTTTTTTCCAAATACTCTCTTAACTGCATCACCTGCACCCTTCTTTCTCATTCCCTCCCAATCTACAAATTCAGTCTGAGCATCTAACCCCAGGTTTCCAATACCCTTACTTTTCTGTTGTATCTAAAGTACTTGCTTTGCATAACAAATAATAAAATCTACTAAATAAATAATAAAGCCTAATATGGGTACTTTGTTATGCAACTAACATAGCTATTGTGAAAACCCCATTGATTATACTGCTTTAGAAAAGAATAATTTACAATTTAATGACACAAAATTAGTTGCTTTTCACTTCATAAGGCTTTTAAAGCAAAGCAGGGATACGGGCATTATATCTGAGCATGTACTGCCTCACTTCTTCCTCTAATGCCACGCACATCCCCAGAGGAGGCATGAGAGCACTGGAGGTAAATACAAACACCAGAGGGGAGCTGCTTGGACCGAAGGACAATGCTGCCAGGAGAACAAATGGCTCTGAACTCATCATAAGTAAGCTCGCAGAGGAAGTTACAAAGTTTACAACCATATACACCTTGAATTCCTGCAACACTATTCCAACAGAAATGGAGACTCACTAGATACTGTGAAATGAACTTTGATCATTTTTGAAAGCGTTGAGAGAATGTGACTCTGGGTGATAGCAGATGATCAGATTTGATGGCACGAAATGTCACTTCTACAGCCCCATATTCCTGTGTCTCAATTAAAAAAGAAGACTTAGTTCTAAATAAAAAAGTGAGAAATGCTGCTGGAGACCAGTTTGTACACATGAAGTTGATCTTGGCTGGCAGGATCAAAAAATACTGGCAGGTGGCTACTTCTGGATACCTGTGCCAACGGGATGGTTGCACAGCCAATACACGTCTGTGTACCCGCTCTCCTTATGGCTGTTGGCAATGCCTGTCCTCAGTTTTGGTGATCAATCACTTCATTTAACCATTGAACTCGCACTGGAGCAGTTAAAGGTTGGGTGTAAAACGATGTAGGTGAAAGAACCCTTCCTAAACGGCACAAAAAAGCATGTTTTCCTAGAATGTGGTCCCAGGGATAAAGGTCTTTTGCCAACTGGATTGCAATATATGGCTTAGAACAGAGATGTCATCATGCCAGGAGGAAAGCAAAATCATACCAAACACACACTGCAGGAAAACTAAGATAGAAAATGACGGAGAAAAAAGAAAAGGTGAAACACTGTTCCTCATGTAAAGGAAACAGGTGGTTACAGAATTTAACTGCTACATACAATCACACTTGAATTTAATTTCATAGATTTGTTTGAGCAATAATTGGAAAATCATTTTCTGGCAGCTCATTTGCTGGCATTGTGTATCTGCAGACAGTGATTGCATTACAATGAGAAGTGGGATGCCTGTAATGAGAAATCCACCATCCCGCTCTATGCCAGCTCCTGTGTTGTTAAGCAGTACATGAAGCAAAGCAAAGCACTGGAGGGAGTGAGAACATGCTCAGAAACAGCAGTACGTGAAACTCCAGCCCATAACTCACATTTTGCCATAGCACAGAAGGTTCCATGTCTCCTCTAAGCTCGACTTCAGACCATTCCCACCTGACAGAAATGAAGCTGCAGAACATGAGAAATATTAGAGAGGAATTCCAGGACTCCTCAAAAATAAGGAAAAAACCAGTGAGTTTTGACTGTTCCATTTAACAGGACAAAGCCTATAGACTGTGAAAATTACCAGAATTGACATTCAAAATGATGAGTCAGGTCCCTGAAAAAATAATGAGATGGACTACAAAATGAAAAGACATTTAAAAGAAGAATGCCACTGGGAATTTTTTTTTTTGCCTTCTGATAAGTGAACAGTGTGTGTGCCCTTCTTTCAGGCACCCAAGAGAGGGGGCTGGGAGGAATATAGAGAGATTTTATATTCTCCTCCTTGTTTCAGTGTCACTAGCCTGAATGGCATTTGCTCCTGTGTCATCCGATGCTGTCATGGTTGCTGTGCAACTTCATCTCCCCTGCCAGTTTAATAGGGAACTTTGTCTGCTTGTGCTTAGGTAATATTTTAATGTTATTTCAGCAGCTAGAAGGATCAGGAGTTTAATCTTTCAAAGAAAAAATGTACCACTAAAATATCTTTAACTTTATTGTCAGCTTGGAGCTTTAAGAAAAATACCAGAAACCTTGCAATTTACAATAGCATCTTTAGATTTAACAATGCTGGAAAAAAGAAATCCCACTTGTTGCACTAAATCCAGCACTGAGGGGTTTGCACAGGTATTAGGTTTTTGATAAAAATGGCACGTAGCCAATGCTACCAGTGATCATGCATGTGCTATTTATGTTCTGGTATTTGCAGCATAAAATCATAGATTGTGAAATCTCCCGTCCCAGCAGCTGAGGTGCAGATGGGCGTAGCGTGAAAGAATGAAGGGATAAGAATAGAAACAAAATGTTATTTTTGACACGATGCCTACTCATGGTGAGGCATTTGTTGCTTTTCATGCTAGTGAGGAGATAATCATGGGGTTTTTTTGCAGACGGAAGGGATTTGTACCCTTATCTACAGGACTTTTAAAATTCTCAGCAGTATTTCTATACATAACAGGACTGATCCTAGTTATTTATCATTAGGAAAAACATCTGTGAGGAGGCTGTTGTTCTGTAGCCCACTCACAACCAACCCTTCTTGCAGAATAACTAATAAAAAGAATACTCCCTTGTCATCCTATATCAGGTATTATGATCCCCAGGGTCTTTCTCTTGTGGGACCAGTGTCCTCCTCTGGGATGAGATGTCACCAAAATCAAGGGAAGTTTTGGGTGTCTTGCAAGACATCAGGCTAAGGAGTGATAGCTGCTTGTAAAGGAGTGGGTTAGAATATGGTTCAGTGGTTGCTGCAGACAAGACAATATGTCAAATCTCAGTTAAAATTCCATATGCTCTTAAATTTATTTAAAAAAACATTCCTGGATTATGTAATGTGTAAACCCAATTCCCTAAGTTTTCAACAAAATACTAGCAGTTCACTGCTTCAGATTTGTGTAGCAGACCATTCACAAGCAGTCTGTCTGTGCAGTACTCTGAAGTGTTTTTGTAGCATTGTGAGATTATCAGAGAAGTGGTGTGATGGTCGGGAGACCCAGCATTCCAAACCCTCAAGTGAAACAATGAGATTGGAAATCATCTTGAGAATAATCTATTTACAAACATTTTATTTCTATTGAATTTTTTTTTTTTTTGATTCAAGATCCTTACCCTCTACTTGATGGTGCTGCTTTGGGAGTTAGTTGTCAAAGGCAGACTGGCCTCAAGGCTTAATACCGTGAAAGCAGGTGGGAGTGACATTTGTAAAACAGGAAAAGGAGGGGGAAAGGATGTGAGGACAGACCAGGAGGCAAAGGAAAATGCCTGGGCTCTGTGTCATGTAGGTGTCCCTGGGAGAGATGTAGGGTAGATGGGCAGGCGTAGGAGGATGTGGGGAAAACGTCTCCAGGCTGGAGAAAGAACAGGATAAGGCAGGAGTGGTCGAAGTAGGAAACACAGAATCTCGGCCCCACTACTGAGCCCAAGACTTGGTTGCCCTGCACATAAATACCTCTGAACTCCCTTGGCTGCACATGTGTGTCACCCCTGCACTGCCTTTTGCTCAGAGGATGACGGCTGGGTGCAGCAGCCGCATTCAGGGCAGCAGCAGTGCCTGTGCTGAGTTCTGCTGCTGGCCCATCTGGGGCCATGGCTGCTCACACCCGGAGAGAACACTGACATTGCAAAACATGTTCAGGTGTGAAAAATAACCAGCATGAGTGTTTCTGATTAAGTAGTCAGGCTATTTATTTTTTCCCATGAGATGCCTTATTCTGACTTCTGTGACAATGGCCACAGCCTGGAGGACCTTGCCTTCCAGCCTGCAGAAATTGGGGAATGCAGACCTCTGAGTGGGGCTATAAGCAGGTCCCTGGCGTGACCAGAAATTAAAGATTTTGAGCTGGGCTGGGAAGAGAGACAGACCCACAACCCAAATCTTAGTGATATCTCAGCACTTTATAGTGAAACTAGGGGATGAAAGAGGGGAGTTTGAATAAAATGCTGAGTGAAGAAATCCCAGCAGTGCCTGCTGCACTTTGAAGACATTTAAGGTGTCAGCAGATGCTGCTCAGAACGACCTGCCTGGTGTATGAGGGAATCCTCAGGAAGAGGGTCCAAAACGTAATACAGAGAGTGCTGCCCTGGAGTACTTGGATTATAGCCCTGTCTGTGCTGCAGTGTTGCTCAGTAACATTATTGATTTATTTATTTATTATTTTTGTCACAGTGGTAGCTAATTGTTCATTCTTTGTTTTCTGGCTCTGATTCTGTATTTTGTTCTGTTCATACTCTTATTTGCATTATTCCAGGGTTTGATTCTTCCTTGGCTGTGGGTTGGGTGAGGGAGCAGGGAGGGAAAGAAGAGAGCAGCTTTGCCTCTTCTCCGAGGCAGCTTGCTGTCCCTGGCACTCTGCCTGGTGTGCTGAGGCACTGGAGACGTGACTCTCTCCTGCTGCCTCATGAGCCCTCTCTGCTCAGCTGGAAAACATAACGTGCCCAGCCCCAGAGCTTTCCGTGAGCCAGCTGAGTGACCTGGCTCTGGCCGGTGTGGGCTGGAGGGTGCTCAGGTAACGGGAGGCAAAATCAAGTCCCTGATCAGCTTCTTCTCATTGCAGTTTTACAGTTGGTTCATAAAGCACTTCCCATCAGTAGTTTATGGTTCTCCACCACCAATCTGTTGTTTATGCATCTCAAATGCCTTGATGGCGGGGTGCCTGAAAAATAAAATAATTGTCCTGTAGCAGTTTGTTCTGTTTTATTAACGATTAAAGTATTTATCAGTGTAATTCCCCATTAAATTTGCTCTTTGCTCCAAGCCTCCAGGGGCCCTTCTTGAATTTGCCAAGTGTGAGACATTCATTTTGCTGAAATATCTTCTGTCAATGACACTGTTATTATCATCAATGTGTGTAGCTATATCTGTCTAACACTTTCCATTTATGACCCTCTGTCCTTATTAATGTAGATATATGAGTAGTGACATGGCACCAGGGTTTGGAAACATTTGCAGGCTCATAGTTTTACTGAAAAAGAGTCAACTGGTGTAAATTGACACAATGCCGTGGACTTCAGTGGATCTATTTCAAATTCCAGCTGCTGAACATTTAGCATGTAGTAATCTTGCTGAAAATCAGTGGATCTGTGGATGATACAAGGCTCTAACCATTTGTTTCAACACTTCCATTACTGCTGGTAAAAGGGATTAGAGGCAAAGATGTTAATTCTGAATGGTTACTGTGCTGAGGTGAACAAGAGGTAGAGATAAAACTGTAAGGGCATGATGTCTTGAGCTAGTCTCATCAACACAGTGAATAGAAATTACTTTTCATTTTTCAGGGTGAGAAGAGAATAATTAAGTCTTTGTGAAAGACAAAAATGATTAGGAAGAGAAAGTAGGGCATTAGGCTTTGTGTGGACCTGCAAAATGTGCCCACATAATTTTCTCATCTCACCTCCAGGGAAAAAACATTGATATATCTACCTTATATCAATGGAGATAGATTTTTTTTTTTCCCCTTGTGAGTCTTGAAAGCTTCAATTGGGTGTATTTGCTTTCTCATAAATTTGATATTAAAATAACAAGAGACCTTCCTGACCACGTATATAGTCAAACCCCCAGATTACTTGAATTTTTGGGATGTAGAAACGGGTGAAAGAGCAAGGAAACAAAGTCAGTGTGCAATCCACACCTGATGGTCAGTAAAATTGAAGGGGTGGATAGCCCATCCCTACTTCAATGAATGCAAACAAATGACATATTTACAAAGGATACATTTGCATAAAGACATGTTTGAAAAGAAAACATCTAAGCCATATTTAGAAGATGACTGAAAAGAAGGGGGTTTGAAATAGCAATGTTTCAGGAAAGAGGCAGAGGCACTGTTTTGTTAATGCGGGGATTAGCAACTTAATTAGCTCAATCTTTAATGCAGGAAATTACCTAGTAAAAATGAGACTAGTTAACATTTGCAAGGACTTAAAATACTTAAATTAGCAAAGGACAGATTTTCAATGACACTTTTATGTCTCCTAGATAATTTTTTTTCTCTAGACGACAATTTTATTTTTAAAATATTTCTGCTATGTTGTCCCAAAGGTTAGAAGTGAGTTTATGTCTTCTGGTGAGGTTGAGAAGAGTACTGGGGACTTTTCTTCATCTCACCGCCATATAAAAATGGTCTTTAATTTCCTGATACTATCATCTTGTTTGCTGAAGGCTGTGTCAAGATGAAAATAGTGTGACTTTTCCTAGGTAGCCCGCATGTAGGAAACAGCAGTGATGTTGAATGTGATCTTAGATCTGGCTGAGACAATTTTGATCTCAGTTACCTAAATATCATCTTTTCATCACAATGATTTTATGGCTAGAAGCCTCAGCCAGGTGGTCCCCAAAACTGCACATGGTGAAGAAATAGACTGAAAGACCTTGAATCAGTTGTATGTGGTAAGAACCACAAAGTCATCGTGGGAGACAGAACTTAGTCAAGTATTTCTCTGTAGAGATCACATATGTTTGTGGGACAACATAGTTTCAAGGTTGTACTTCTAAACAGCTGACCTGTGGGTTCACTGACATAGCTAAAAAATTATTGTCGTTGCACTATGTTAATGTTTCAGTGTCTCTTTGAGTCAGACAGCCTTGTTATCACCCTTCATAATAAATGGGCACAAAGGGGTTTTTTTTTTTGCTTCCTTTGTTTCAAAGTGGTTTTTTTTGTGCTGAATGTAACCAAAAATAAAAATGTACTTTTAAAGTATTATTTTTAAAATAATCCTAATATTTATACTGTTTATCAAAGCTAGTTGCTTGTAATTAGGCCATCCCAATAGCTTGGTTAGCTAGAAATGGTTCCTTCTCACACAAAAAAAGAAAAGAAATAAAACAGAAGAGACAGTCTTGAAAGAGATTTCAATCAAATGTTAAAAGGTTAAATCAACTAAAAAGAAAAGAAAGAAAGAAAGAAAGAAAGAAAGAAAGAAAGAAAGAAAGAAAGAAAGAAAGAAAGAAAGAAAGAAAGAAAGAAAGAAAGAAAGAAAAAGAAAGAGAAAGAAAGAAAGATTAAAAGTATTCCCATCAAAGTAAAGTTATGCTTTATCTGGGACAATAACAACTGAAAAATTAAAAGAGAAATATATTTTGTATGATTATGTTCCTTTAGGCTTACTTTCTTCTATCTGTACTCCTTTAATGCGATGTGATTCTTTTACTGTATAATGGTTTTTTCCTTCTTTTAGTGGCTAAGCAGTAAGAATGAAGGGTTGGAAATGGGACTCATTGTTCCAACAGGACAAAAGCACTCTGTTAAAAAAATCCTATGGTTGTTGTTGCTTCCTTTTTTTTCACTTTTCCAAAATAAAACTTAAAAACATTTGTCCCATGACCAGGCATTTCAGCTTTTGGATTATTTGGTTCAGTATTGTACATAAAACATTCACTGGTGCATGAGTGGGGACCTGATGCTGTCTTCTCTGCCTCTGGTCAGCCAGCGCAGGCTGCGCGTGCCCGGTTTGATCTCACACTTTGACTCCACAGCTCTCATGTGCTTAAAAGCTCAACGGTGAGACGAGCCCGGCCTTTGAAGAGTTAAGATTTGGTCTTGATCCTTTGAACTCTAAGTGTGGGCCTTTAGATGAAACCTGTAGATGTCTAACATTTTTTTTTCTCCCCTCTAATTTTAGGCTTACTTTAACCTTGTCTTGTCCCATGGACTTGAAGAATTTTCCTATGGATGTACAGACATGTACAATGCAGCTAGAGAGCTGTGAGTGCCCAATTGCTTTACCTATCGAGTAACAAGTTTTTACCCTAACGTTCAGTGATTAGATTGTATTTACTTTATCATATTTGTGTGGTGAGACTCAGTATTCCTATTTTGTAAGGGAATTATGTTTATCGCCATAATGTGAGGGTTGTCTGTTTCTGTGGTGTTCCTGCTCCCTTATCTTTCTCCCTCCTGGATCACATCACCTTACCCATCAGAGCTGCATCACTTCCAGGGGGAAACACAGCAATGCTGTGTGGGAGAAATTATTAAATCTCAGAAAAGTGAGAACAATTATTACATAGCCAGGAATTCGCTATGTCCGATTGAGTTAGGCTCCCTTTGGGAAAATGGAAGCAAAATGCCTGATGAAGCAGAGGTCCTGTTAGTGATACTGAAGCTGGTATGCTAAACACGGGCAAGGCACGCCCTGGGGAGCAGCACGCACCCTTCGTGCTGGGCAGCTGCCAGCACACACCACAGCACTGCCTCATCCTGACCAGGTGACAGTCAGGCAAACCCAGGGGTGGCTCCGACTGTGGCAGGTGCCAGTGATCGTTCCCAATATTCAGCAGGTACCAGTCCTCCCTGGTGTTTTTTTTTATTTAGGGGAGAAAGGATTTAGCTGTATGGCTATGAACTGTGGGCTGCCACCTGCCTTTGTGCCCAGAGAATCTTAAACTGGTTTGGGCCAGAAAAATTTGTTTTTAGTGGCAAACCAGGGCAATACTTCAGAATGTAACAGTGTTTGCTTCTTGCTTTTAATAGAGTAATGCTGTGGTTATAGCAACAGACAACTAAGAGGAATCGTGCTGTTGTTAATCCAACAGTTTGAAAATGTAACTGACATAACACATATTGCAATGAAAGACATGCTTCTCAGACGTAAGAACATTTGCTGTTTCCTGGTCAGTTGCCATCTGATAAACTCTGATTTCCTTATTGCAGTTGGCTACACCATGAATGATCTGATATTTGAGTGGCTAAGTGATGGACCTGTGCAAGTTGCAGAGGGTTTAACCTTGCCACAGTTTATTTTGAAAGAAGATAAAGAACTTGGTTATTGCACAAAACATTACAACACTGGTGAGCATTATTCTATTTTTTTCTATCAATTGTTCCAATAGTACCTATTGTCAATTTCTAATGAGAAAATATGGGTAAAATGAAAAAAAAATTTGAGTCAGTTACACTTAGTTTTAAATCTGAAAAGAAAGAAATTTTCTCCCTGTTATTTTTTTGAAAGATTTAATTTCAAAATTGTCTCTAATTTCATTAAAGTATTCTAATATCCTTAAAATCATTAAAGTATTTTAAATATTTAAAAACTGACAAAAAAATCGATTTGTTTTGCTATCCTTAAAATGAAACATTTTTAACAAACTAACTCTTTTGTTAAATACTGATTCATCACTTTGAAAATACTGGTTTTTCTGAACCTAGTTTATTTCTCCAGCATTTCAAATTGCCAGTGGGGAAAAATATTAAATTTTCACCAGCTTTTATGTGTAGTCTAATTTATGAGATGTAGCATGTGAAAAGACAATTTTTTCATTGCTGATCTGAATAGTGTACAGATGTGGAATATCGGGAAATTAAATGTTTGTTTAATACTCTAATGTTTTTTCTTTCATTTGCTGTTTAGGACTTTATAATGCTGTTTTTTTCTAGCTTTAGCTTTACAGAAAAGAGGAAACTCTGTTAAAATTTTGATTTAGCTGCTTGGAGTTTATTTAAAAGGGACAGCATTTAGAGAACAGTTTTCTGGGTGCTGTCTGGGATTAAATATAATCCCTCTCATCTAAAATAGCTTTTTCATCATTTAAGCATAAGAGCTGATCTGGTTGCATCAAATACATTTGTTTCACTCTATGAAATAATACAATGTGAGAGGTTCTGCCTGTGCCAAAAATAACGTCACATTTATTTCTTATGAAAATTGTTTGTTTTAATTTTTATAAATGCAGCCTCTCATTTTGGAGCCCACGGTACCAAGGAAGGAAAACTTTGTGATTGGCACCCTCACTACTATCTTCTCTGTAGCTTGCTCCTTCAGGTTTAGTGTGAAATTAAAATGTGGATAAAACTTATTACTAAGCCTCGTCCTACACTCACTGTCCAGGCTGTGCCACAGAAGTCTGGAGACCTCTGGCAGGTGGCCCTACTCATGCCATTGCTGCCACACGTGGCCACCACACCCCTTTCCAGTCGCCTTCTGTGTGGGCAGGCTGGCCAGGAGCACTCCCTGCCCAGGTCTCAGCATCTGCCTTTCGAGTCACAGCTCACTCCTTTGAGAACTTGTCTTGTCAGAGGACATTATTCAGTCTCCACTCCTTTCTTTGTCATGCACTCCCCTTTGTGGTAACTCTTGCACCCACCATTCAGCAATGTAGACCACCAGAAAAATATAGGGACATCACAAAAAGGAGCAAACAATTTAATTTCCCTTGTAAGGGTGAATGAGGAAAAATGCTTCTTCATTCATTTTCCAGCCAACACAAAAGGGGTCCTTTGAAACCATTAGCATGACACTTCATTAATGAGAGGCTTTCCTGTGGTCTGCCTGGAGGAGAGCCCTCAGAGTACCCAACCCAGAGTAGTTTTGAGAGCAGCACAGAGTGATTGCGTTAGTAGCTGACGAGCTGTTGCAGCTCAGGACTCTGCATGTCCTGCTGCACAACTAGTTCCACTGTCAGGCAGTCTGAAACCTCTGTCCTCCAGGACTGCTGTTCAGCAGCTATCGGTTGTTTGAAGAATTACTCACCTCCCATTAGACACTGGTTTAGGTTTCCTGGAGTCAGACTTTTAGCAAAATTCAAAGTAGACTTTGAGTTGATTCTGCTGTGAGACATAATCCACAGGCACAGGCAAATGACATGAGCAGAATGAGAAGGAGTCTGACCTACGATAGGACTGTAAGAGTAATAGTTTACAATTTGTCTGTTCAAACACAATTGCTTAATCTCATGGTACTAAAAGACCAAAATGCTGTCCCCTTTTAATATTGAACATTATACTGAACTAAAGTAAAAGCTCATTGAATTCTGAGAGAAGAAACATTACGTTATATTTTCTGGAGGTGAAGCAATTGTGCTAATATTCATCTTCTCAGTTAATATTAAGAACTGGGCACAGTATACTTCAGTGGTCCCATGCTTCCCCCTAGCTAGCATGCAACAAGTGGCTGACTAGTGTTTGTGTATTAGGTAGGATCTGCTTAGAGTGTTAGGAAACAGGCCACACATCTAACTTATGTTCAGAAAACAAGATAAAAATGTGCAAAAAGCATTTATGAAAGTAATTTCATGTTCTAGGAAAGTTTACATGCATTGAAGTCAAGTTTCATTTGGAGCGTCAGATGGGATACTATTTAATCCAGATGTACATTCCTAGCCTGCTGATTGTCATTTTATCCTGGGTTTCTTTCTGGATCAACATGGATGCTGCTCCAGCCAGAGTTGCACTGGGTATCACTACAGTTTTGACAATGACCACGCAAAGCTCAGGATCGAGAGCTTCCCTCCCAAAAGTAAGGAAATAATTTTGTACCACGAATTTGTTTTTGATAACAAATGTTTGTGCTACTCTTTTAAATTTCAGAAAGGTCTGTGTAAATATGTATCTGATAAGGATATGTGAGAAAATGGTAACAGTGTGATGCTAAACTTGCAATATCCTTGCATTTGGATTAAGGAATGTTTCTGCTGTTTTGGTGGATGGCTGAATGGTGCAGCAGTATGAATTTTGAATTAGTTTGTAGTCATCTTGACACTTATTTTTGAGTGTTTAGAAACCAGATTTTCTGATGTATTTAGATATCTTACTGGATTTCTTTCAGACTGGGGTCTTTAAAAACACTGGACTGTTAGCCTCTCATATATCTTGATGTTTCTAGATATGGCACTTAGTCCAATGAATATATAAATATATCCCTCAAAAATGTATATATATAGAATACATGTATGTTGCATGTATACACCTAAAAGATTTCTTTGGAGAACCTTTTTAGTGTGGAACTGCTGATGTCTTTGTTTCGCAGCAGAATTTGTCCATGTTCCACTCATTCAAGTGTCACCTGAAGACCTTCATCCCCTCTATGCACAAAAATATCTTCTCATTCAAATTTTATGGTCTTTTTAATCCTAGCCGGATGCTGTAGATGGATTTACAGATTACAGACTGGATTCTCTGTTTAGTCAGGCTGACAGCTCTTTTCAGCATAGGCACAGCCCAAATGCTTCTGATAACAGCATTCCCAGCAGAATTTAATGTGCAAGCTCAGGTTTTGTACAATTTTCTGGAAGGGAGCTCAGAGGCAGCTAAGTTTGCAATAGTCTAAGGCGTTATGAGGTATACTCCCTGAAGAGTCCTTTTCCAGCAGTCCAGCACCACAGGGACTGGGATCATAGCATCAATGAAAAGCACAAATTTTGAGTGTTTGTGTAGATCATGATCCATTCCAAGAAAGCATGCTGGATATTGTGGTGCTTCACCCTCAGTATCACATTTAGTCTCATTCCAAACATGCAAGGTTTGCAAGTGGAGGGCAACTTCAGAAATACAGGGCAACTCTGAGAAGCGCACAGATTGTGTTATTCCTTTGTTGGTAATGAGAAAGTATCACTTAAAAATCTGGTAAGTACAACATTTGGTTCAGCTTCACTTATTCACTTGGAGATATGCATAATTTTCCATGCAAGCTGAAAGCCTCTCATATATTAACTCAGAATTTCAAATGGAAAATTTATTAAAGATTTGTGCAGACAATTCAGTCGGTATTATCAGTGAACATTTTGAAAAGAAAATCTGAAAAAGTAATCTTGGCAAGAAGCATACAGGCTCTTTAAATAGCAAGTTTGGAGTCGCTGAAGACTGTGTCTAGATGGCACAACAGGAATCCATGTGAAATATTCCAAGTTTCTTATAACTTATCTGCTTGAGAACTATAGATTATACAATCACTGTAGTGGAGATTCCCACCCACATTTCCTACTGGGCAAACAAACCCTGCCAAGAGGCTCTGCAGTGTTAGCGTGCCCCAAATGCTCACACTTTAGAAGGTGTTTTCATCATAGGCTTTTGATCCAGCGGAAGTGTTTTCCTTTTTGCATTCTGTTGTGTTTGAGTAGAAAAGTATTTGCTGGGTGGAAGAAATGGGAAGATGCAAAATATGTTGACCATGATATGTTAATTATTGGAGAGGTTCTTCTCCAGCCTCAGGATTAAATACATTTATCTCAGCAGCTGTCAGAGTACAGAGGTGCTCTGCCCATACTCCATCTTCTCCTGTTCTGCTGTGTTCCTTTGCCAAAAGACAGGCTCTAAGAAAAGTATCTCACCAGGAAGCCCAGTATGCTTACTTCAGTCAGGCTGCACCTGGCTGTTGCATTTTCTCTGTGTAATTCAGCTGAGCTCTATTTTATGGCTTTGATCTCTATATGTTAGTTAATCCTTGTGGGGACTTTTGAAGGGGTGTCAGTTGACTTAAAGATGTGGTTCTAAGTAAATGCCAGCATTCCAGCCAGCTGACTCCCACCCCAGATGACTCAGGTGCTTGGAGAAACATGGGCACCACTCAGGTCCTGAATCACCAGTACCTGATTCCTTACACATAGAAGCAGGATTTTCTTGCTATTGCTGTTGCAGGCACTTAGCTATTTTAAAACCCCATCTGTAGCTCAATATCAAAATTTTATTTATTAATAAAACCTGTCCAGCTGAAGTGCACTTAGAAATAAAAATATGAAAAGAATTGAATCAAATCAGTGTCAGATCTGAAGTCTTAAAATCCCTGTTTAAAAATAATGGTTTTATAAGCCCTGTCTACATATTGCAAGACACAGAAAGTTAGACTGCCAATGAAACATCCACTTAAAATTTGCTCCAAGCGTGAATGTCTAACAGAATAAGATATTTCAGGAGGGTTATTTTTGCAAGAATACTGAAAAAACAGATGCAACTTTGCTTTGTGAAAGCAGCCTAGGATTGAATACAAGAGCTATAATTTCCCCATCCTTCTTTGAGTCCTGTTCTTATTAATATAGATTTATGCAATTTAACTTTAATTTACCCAGTTTCATGCCAAGAGTTTCTTTCCATTCGTCTCTATTTTAATAGAGCTTTACCACAGAAAACAAAAAAGTATCAAAACTTGCCAGCTTTAAAGGGAATAATTCCTTTACCTAGAGAAAGGCAAAGAAGAATTGTGATAAGATTCCTTAGGTTTTTTTGCCTGTTTCCAAGTTACTATCTAAATGACTAAAGTGTTACTGTTTAGAAGTAATTACCTGCATATTGTTCTCAACCCTGGTGTAAGATAACACGACAATGTTCTGTTTGCTTAAAATTGCTCTTTTCCATATTAATAGCTAACATTCATTTCCATACATGGATTTCATAATAGTAGGTCATGGCAACACAGACATTAGGCACTCAGCTGTTGAAAATTAAACCTAAGATTGAGATTGCTGAAAAGAAAAGAAAATAAAAGGAAATGAAAGATTGAAATTAATTCAATCTGAAGCTCATATTTTCTGCATATAAGAGAAGAATCTAGAATATACTCTTCTAAATGAAATATGTTTCTTTGGTAAATTTTGTAGTATTTCTGTAGAATTACTATATTTGGAGTATTTTGTAGTTCTCTCTAAGAATATAGGGTGAAATTCCAATAACAACAGCATAGTAATAAAGAAATCAATATGCTTTTTTTCCTTACTCCTCTGAAAAGTTAATTTCTTTCTTACCAAAGGCAAGAGTAGACTATGAGACAGATTACATCACAGCAAAGCTATTGTTCTAGGAACGGTGACCTGCAGTGCCTGTTTCAGAAAGCAGAAAGGTGCTCTTCCTCCACAGTTTTAGCATAAACTGAGCAATAATGCACTGTGAGTCCACGAAATAATGATTTTCTGTGTAGGAACTATCTGCAGAGAAATATTCACTGTGGAGCTAATCTCTTTTAAGGTAATGAAGTTATTTTGTGTTTGTTACAGAACACTTGTGAGGGGTCCTGTAACCAGAATTGCCCTAGTTGGCTGTGTTAGAGGGCGGTAAAGAACTCATCCAGAAAGCTGGGATGGAATACCCTACTTCCAGTTTGACCAATCCACCACTGGCATGCCCAGGAATGGTGATCCAAAATAGCAGGACTCCTATAATCAGTTCCTCTTCTCACATGTTCATGTGTATAAGTCTTACCCACATCCGATACCCTTATGTCTGGATTCCTCTGGTCACGTCATCACTTTCCACTTAGAAACTCCATCTTGGGTAATGTTTGTGCACCCAGCTGCACCAGTGGCTCTTGCTGATCAGCCAGCTGAGCAGAAATCCTGGGAGCCAGCTGGGTGATCCCTGTGAGCACACATCCACAGTGAAATCTCCACAGAGCGCTGAGCTTTCTGTGTGAGTCCTGTGCATGAGCCAGGGACATCCCTTGCACCTAGGCTGTGCTGGGCTTCACCTCTGCAGAGAAACTCCAGGGCACAGCAGCGAGGAGCCTGATGTGACCTACTGTGCATCCATGCAGGGCTGGCACAGGCTTGTCCTCTGGAAGTATCAGACCCCCTGGCACAGAGGGCACTATGCATCCATCAAAACAGGGCTGGGGATTGTCTGGGCACCTCAAGGGACACCTAGACATGTGTCTTTGCTTACAGCCCCAGATGTGTATAAGCTGGGGGGAATTCAAGAGCCAGTAGTGCAGACTTGTTAAGAAGTGTTACAAAACAGTTCTTTTCTTCAGAGCTTTGAAGCACCATTTTCTTGCTATTCTTTTTGCTGGTAAATGGCTCTCCTGTTGAATCAACAGAATAAAAAGTTTGAAAGGATTTTCAAAAGAGGCATTTGAAAGAATAATGAGTTCTCTGCTGTGCTAGTTGTGTATTTTTCAGATTGCTTTCTTCTTAAAACACTTACATAAACCAAACCTTAGCAACAACAGTCCAAGAAAATGAGTTCATTTTAATGCCAGAAAGCAAAACATTTCAGGATATTTTAAGTCGAGTGATAGCAACTGTATTTTACACAGTTGCATAGCATTCATATTGTGTTACTTTAATGCACAGTGCTTAATAAATGCATTTTCTGTCCCCAGGGAACAATCTGTGCAGAAAAAAAGTCTCATTCAAAGCTCACCAAAACTTCTGGGAGTCCATTCGTTCACTTCATTTTGCTTTAAATCACTACATACATTACCAAATGCAATAAAAGCATAGGGGCAGAGACTTGCAAAACCAAAGCCAATGAAGTCTATCCCTTTTGGCAGTAAATTGCTGGTTTTATGTGTCATCCACTATCCCCAGCATATTTGGAGATTTTTAAAGCTTCTTGGGCTTCTGGCAGGCCAGTCTCTCCTTTTTTTGAATGCCAGCAGCTATCAAGTAAAGAAGATACAAGAAGATACATTTTGTTCTGTGTTCATTTGTTTTCATAGGAAGTAGAGCACCAAAGGTGATCACTTACTCTTTCATTAACAAAGCACAGAGATGATATTGTTGTGGCATTATGGTAAAAAAGCAACAATGAAGTAACTTGGAATGGAAGCAATTTTTTTGACAAATTACTTTTAGTCTAGTCTCAGGATCTGAAGAGGAAATATAGAAGTAATTTGGCCATCATGAGATTTGTTAATTGGCACTTGGATTATGTGGGTGTCTGAGCATTTTACACACTGCTTAACTAATTAAGACAACCCTTTTTTTATAAGCTATTTTACAAATTCCTGTTAGAGACCTAATGGTCCTAAACCTTGATACTTTAATGTGTCTGCTCTACATCATATATTTATGTATCCTGATAGTGGTACTGCAAACAAATTAAGCTTTTAAAAAATTTGTTCAGGACCCTTAAGTATTTTATTGGTTGTCAGTTTTCTGAAAGAGTGAAAGAGGGTATCCTGTCCAAACTCTTGGGAAGTCAGGCTGCATTGTCAGGTAGCCATGAGGAGCTACTCTTCAGTCATTTGCCTACACAGAAATGTTTTAGAACTCACTTGTTTTGTTAATTTCCAGCATTCTTATATAACTTTTTTTTTCTGTTCATATTGTAGTTTTAGCATACAACATATATTCCTTCTTTTAATAATATTTAAAAGATCTTGAATCCTACTTTAACTCTTTTTTTGGGGGGGAGGGAGAGGTTGACAAAGCTAGGTACAACTAATTTTTGTATTGAGACAATATTTTCAATATCCATTGGTGTATTCCACACAGTATTTGAACCTGGGTACAGAAATCTGTTCTACTCTCTATGACAAAGGAAGTCATATAGACTGAACCTAATTTTCAACAAAAAAGTTCCAAAAGTAAAAAAAGCTTTTAAATAAGTGAACATTTTTTTGCATACTGAGACTTATTGAAATAATTAAATGTGTACAAACTGATTGGGACTAAATATAGAGTTTTGTGTGTAAATAAACAGTCCTATAAAATGCTGTAAAAAAATTTCTGAGAAGTAGTTTATAAGCACCTGCTCATAACTTATAGTTCAAGAAAGGTGTTTTCTGGTTCTGCTCTACAATTTTTCATATTCCATGTCTTTCTTCTTATTTCTTTTCCCTTTAATTATGTTTTCTCAATAGTGGTTTTGAGGCAGGATATTAATGTGTGTGTGCTTGAGGGCAGGAGGTTGTTTGAACGGCAGTGGGAGATGTGGTACATGCATCAGATGATATGTGGTGTAGCAGGGAGAACTTCCCAGCCACTTCAAATATTAATAGCAATGTGGCCATGTTAGTACCAGCTTGAAAATACGTCCTCGGCCCTGATTAAAAGAATATGTGATGCCCAGAAACTTCTCCACTGCTTCCAGCTACAGCAGCTGGTCTTGTAAAAGATGCTTTCTTTTCTTGCAAATTTTGCACCTTTGAGATCTAGGTAGATACAGAGCTAGCCTGTGAAGTTGCAACTTCATTGGGAGCAGAAATCTCAATTAAAATGATGTTGGATGAGCTTTGGCATAGTTATATATGCTGTGATCATGCATCTATAATAGGAAGAAATCCTTTTCTTCCATTCCACAACTGTTTCCAGTTCTATAAAACTGAAGTCTTCAGTATTCTGCATAGGTAAGGAGATGAAACCCAGCAGGATCCATGCTACTTATGAGAAAAGCAGGAGGAGGAAGGATATAAAAGTTAAGCACAGCATCCAAATCTGATGCTAGAAATTGTCACATTATTCTGTTTAGTTTGGCCACAGATGCATGGTACCCTGGACAATCGTTGGGTGTTACAATGGTTATGTGTGGGTTCTAGTGGTTCTCTCTGTCCTTCACTTCGTGCAAAGCTGACTGATGAGATACTGACTGACATGTTGTCTGCTTAACACCAATACATTAGGATCTATAGCAGATCCTACTGTATGAAAGTGAAAAAGGAATGACTGAGTAAATCAGTCACCTTTTCCACTGTACTCATCTAAACTCTAAAGTTTACTTTTCTGTATAGTGAAGACAGTGGTATTTACTGTACAACAAAAGCAGTAGTTGCTGTCATGTGTGACAGCTAAAAATATGCAATAAGATGTGTCTGAATACCTCTGGGATGTAGTTTGAGTACTCCTGGCACTTCCTCAGCAGGTTTTATAATGCATTCATCTGGGAGGGCTGGCATTCAGCAGAGCCTATTTCAAGCATCAGAGAAGGCTTGAAGTTATTGTGCACACCAGTCTGCTGATTGTTTCATAACCCTGGCACGATACTGGAGCCTTCAGCTTCGTTGTCACACCCTTCAGGACTTTCTGGTGGCTTTTAGTGTCTCTCTGAGGAGTGCCTTGTGCTGCTCTCTCACAGACATAAGCACTGCAATCCCGCTCCGAAGCAATGACGTACTCTGTTGTGGCTCATTCGTTTCAAGTAATTGCAAGACTTGACTCTATTAGATCATCTGGAACTATTACTTATGAATATCTTCTGTAAATATTTCATTTGAAATAATGTTGATGGGACCCCTTGGAGTCTGGGAAAACCACTTTCATTTGCAGTTTACCTCAAGGCTGCTGCCTTCCATCTGAATATCAGTGCTCACTGCACGTGGCTGCTGAAGCAGCTGGGCCATTGTCATCTCACTCCCAAAAGTTGTCTTTGAGTGACAATGGAGCCATTTGAATTCTGTTACTTGAATGACAGGTCTTTCTTTTCCCTTTGGGCAATATTTTCATGGGAAAAAAGAATTTCTTGTTGATATTGATACCTAAAAGTATTAACTCCTTCTCCTCTCCCTCTTCCCTGCAAAGAAAACAGAGGGAGACAATTTACTTTTTCATGGATGCATCAAACAAACTTCTGCAGTAGCAGGAACTAAATGACTCAATGTGTCTTGTTTTTACATATAAAAGCTGTGTTATGACAAAGCTACAACTTTAATTCACCAATAGTGTGGCACAATAGTCTTTGCTGAAGTAAGATCAAGTCTGGAAATTAAACAATTCTAAACTAGGTATTGGCAAGAAAACGATATAATTTTGGTTTTTAAGGCATTGTCATGCATTCTAGAATGTGCCATTATTCACAAACCCTTGTATTAAAGTTTTAAACCGTGATGAAATAGTCTCTTTTTCTCCTTATTTCTTCTTCCTAGAAGCTTGGAGTTAATTGAGATATCTTGTCTCAAAGAGAGGGGAGCATGACAATAAAATGCTTTGATCCTCAGTAGCTTCTATCTGGTGTTAGGCTGCCCTGCTTGTGAGAAACAGACATAATGTGCTGTGTTCCCTCATTCTACCAAAGGTTAAGGCTCTGGAGAACAGAGCCTGAGCTTTCAGTACATCTAGAGAGGAACATAATGACTAAGTCACAGCAGAAAATAGAAGTTAAGAAAAAGGGAGAACACATAACAAATGTTGCTCAGTTCACTGATTCATGGAAAAGATGGCACAATTATGTTACAAATCATTATTGATAATGACACTGTTGTAAGGAGAATGTAGCAATATTTGTCACTTATTGGTGAAAGCTTTTCCATTATAAAGTTGTCTACGGAGAAACTAAAAATTCCTTAAATTACTTCATTGATGTAAATTATTGCATTTTCTGTCTCTTTTCTGCAGAAGGGTGTTTTTCTTTGTGTATGTAATGGCAATTTAAACAATTTATTAATTGATTTGTACTAAAATTTTGTTAACAGTTCTACTTTTTAAATTTATCTGTGGTCAGGAGGCATTGATGTCCATCCATTTTTTAGGGGATGATCAATTTGAAAACATCACTTAATTTCTGAAGGAGCCATATAGATCGGTGACAGACAGCAATGAGAGTACCACCTTCCTGGACCACACCACTCTACGCTTGAGTGTGCTCTGCTCATTAAAAAAGGACTTCAAAACACTTTGATTTTCCATAGAACTGACAAAGAAAATATGAAAAATTGAGAAAGTGAAGCAGCTCAAATGTCAGGATTATAATAAAAGCTCTTTAGAGTTAGACACTGTGTTCTGTTGCTTTTTCTAATTCAAACAATCAAGACACTCGCTTTTTTTAAGGAAGCTGTAGTTGTCTGACAGCATCTATTTTATGAGTTTGTTGGCTGCATTTTGCTGTCTCCTGAACCTTCTAGCACAAACAGAATCTGCTCAGAATGAAAACAAAATCCTGTCATTGGGAATGATGTGACTTAAAGCATTCAGATGCTCAGGCTTTACTCCTGCTCTTATTTTTACCAGGGCTCCCCAAAGTCAAGGATGACAGAGTTATGCTATGAAAATAGCACAGAACAACTCAGTTATGCATATATCTATGCCTGGATATGAAAAAAGCACACCAAAATTGTTTTTATGTATCTTGAAAAGGATAAAATACCACTCTAGGAAGCAATGCGGTCTTTTTTTTTGTTGTCTTGTTTTCTTTATCTACCCCATCTAGTGAGTAGGAAGAAAAACACATAATTATTCTCTTAATTGGTTAATTATTCCCTCTGAAGTTGGTTCATTTGTCATGTTTTAGTAGTGGTGTAGTGTTGATTTTAACTAGGTATGATTGGGGATTTTTGGTAAATAAGAAATGAGAAATTTTTTTTCCTGCCAATTTTCCAGTGCCCTGTTAGAATCAGGATGAACACTGCATTGCTCATGCCAGAAGTGATATGTGTGAGCCCCACAGCCGGAACAGACTGGAACAGTCTTCATTGACTGCAACACAAGACAGATGTTTCACAACGAGTTAAAAGTGTGTGCATTGCACTTCCTTCCAGGAAAGACCTGTAGCTTGGCAAATGATTTCAGGGTGAATTGTTTAAAGGTGAAATTCTCTTGGTGAGTGCAGTTATAAGAGTTGATTAGCTTCTTACATTAATGAGGCTTCCGTAAAAGCGTTTCCCAAATTGAAAGACATCTCTAATTAAAGGCTGTGGATTGCCCGAGTATGGGAACTGCACTTCATGGCAGTTCATCTGGCCAGTTTCATTCATGATGTCCGTGATTAGACTGACTTCCTCCAGATGTACTTCCCTCTTAGTTAAAGCAAGGTGTTTTCAATAGCAGCTGTTGACCACAGCAGAGTTTAAAATCATCTTACCCAGCTCCTCTGTCTGCCATCTGTGAAAGAGCCTTTTAAAATAAATCCTTGGCGCTGCTAGCTATTGTTCTCATTGTGTTGTTTTTTTTTTTTCATTTTATACTCTTTTGAGATGCTTTTCTAAAAAGCAAGTGAAAATCACCCTGAAGAGAGAATGAAAGTGAATTTTCAGATATGCTATCTTCAGTTACAAATAAATTCTGCAGTTTACAGCTAAAATCAAATAAATAGTTCTTCCTATCTCCTCTTTGTCTGTGCAGTACACATTGTATTAGATCTGTGCTCCAGCAGTGACAGATACTTTAGGTGGGGTCAGGCATTTTTCTCTGAGGAACTTCTTTTTGTAAAAAACATGTCCCTTTGTTGAAGCTATGAAAAGGATACTTTAGCATAATGTTTTCATTTGTTGGAAAAATTTCCCAAATAACTTTTGTTGACTTCCAGCCACCACTGTCTGATTTCTACAAAAACATCATTTTTATTATTATTGTTGAAATGCCTCTATACCTGGAAACCAAAAGTTAATCAGCCCAAAAATATCTGAAAAGTTTGACATGAAAATGGAAATTATAGAAGTTATTCAACTGACATTATTTAAAAACCCCAAATTTGTGATTTGTGACTTGTTTTTGCATTTTCTTTTTTAATTCTAATTTAGAAGACATTTCTGAAATGTCAAAAATCTCGAGGGAAGGGAAAAATCACATCCTACTCAGATCTAACATTTACTGAGACACTGGTAGGTACTCTTCAAGCGTGAATAATCTGAAGAGTTCAGAGAAAAATTGCTTAATTAAAACCTTACTACACAAGATCAAGCTCAGGCACACAAACACTGAGAAGAAGAGAATAAAATCAAACTGCCTCACACTGAACTCCAGCCATGCTCATTGTAGCCAGCACATGATGCTTCAAGTCACTGAGGCATAGTTTGACCTGTTTGAATTCTGACGTGTCTTAGTGACTAGTAAAAATAGTTTTCCAAGTCCAGAAGGGACAATGTGACCTTCCAGGATAACAATATTTTTTTGCATCCAATTTCTGCTACAGCTGTGTTCTATAAATACTTTGTATTTGGCTTAAACAAGTCTTGAAAGTGTGCAGTCTTCTTTTGGATTTTGGAATTTTATTTCAATTACTACCCAGGCACACTCTTAAAGGGAAGTGTTTTTGAAGACAGGATTCTCTGGCTTTACGCTCCAGCCAGTGCTCCTTGCTATGCAATTCTGGTTTGGTCTACAAATGCTGTCCAGACCCAGTGTCTTCTCAGTCAAGAAATCCTGTGATGAAACCAAGTGACCTTTTGAACTTTTTTTGTTTTTTGTAAACTACAAATTGAGCTTCTTTTGTCTCTCACTCGTTCAATGTCTTTATCAGCCTTCAATCTTGTACCTTTCTCATTATGCCAATGTAATCTTTTAAAATACAGCAACCACAACTACGCTGCCGTGGAAACTCTTGATATAGCTTTCTTCTTCCTTCTCCTCCTCCTCTGTTCTGTTTATAGACTCAGTAGTCATAATCATCTTTTCCCCACTGCTTTCCAGAGCTGATGCTCCATTGCCAGTCCTTTTCTGTACTTCTCGATATAAAAATGGAAAAGTTTGATTAAAATGAGTAGTAACTTAAAAGGAGTATCAGACAGGGTTGTAAAAAATGGTAGTTTATATTCATTTTAGCCACTTAAATAGCAGTAGAGTCTAGAGCAGCTGGGAAAAGTCTTATTACCTGAGAGCCTCCTAGGTCCCAGCCAGACAAACAAGTGTTGGTTTGGGTGTATGGGGGAGGTGAAGTCAGAATTTTTAAGAAGTCTTTGTATCATCAGATGGGTTTAAGATAGAACATATAAATGTATGAATTTCATTAATTGTAAGACAGAAGAGTTCCAGTGACAGCATTACTCGGAAAGAGAAAAAGCTCTTCATGAGCAAAGTGGATAGGCAATAATTTCTAATATCAATTAACATGAATAAGACAATGTTAAAAATAGTAAAAAATTAAAAGTGTAGAACTGCTTTTGGATTAGAGGAACTGTACCAATGTAACAAGTCACTTGTTCATCCATGCAAGATGAAAAAGAAAAACCTGTTTAACATATGGGGTGGGGTGAAGAGAGGAATAAATCTATAACAAGACCTTTAATAGCTTCAAATCAACTACTGATGTACATTACTGGTGATGTTGAGGCCACACATCAAATCTTGTGTTCAGTTTTGGGCCCCTCAATACAAGAAGGACACTGAGGTTCTGAAACATGGCCCGAGAAAGAGCCGGTGGAGGGTGTGGAGCACAAGTCTGATGTGGAGCAGCCAAGGGAGCTGGGGGTGTTTAGCCTGGAGAAAAGGGGGCTGAGATGGGACCTTATTGCTCTCTACAAGTGCCTGAAAGGAGGCTGCAGCCAGGTGGGTCAGCCTCTTTTACCAGGTGACAGGCGACAGGACAAGAGGAAATGACCACATGGTACATGCAAGGAGGTTTAGATTAGATATTAGGAAAGGTTCTTTTCATGGAAAGGGTTGCAAAGCTCTGGAACAGACAGCGGTCGAGTCACCACCCCGAAAGCGCTCCAAAAATGTGCCGATGTGGCACTTGAGAACATGCTTTAATAGTGAATATGGTGGTGGTGCTGCATTGACAGTTGGACTTGGTGATCTTAAAGGTCTTTTCCAGCCTTAACAATTTTATGGTTCTATAATTCTAAACATGCACTGAAAAGATTCATATGTAGCTCTATGTAATTATGAATAGAGGACTATATTTCAGCTGTGTTTTAGAGAAACAGATTGAGGAAAGAGTAAAATAGCCCATAATGGAAAGAAATTGTGTTCCATTTGCATTTGCATTTCTGAAGTTGTCCAGAGAAAGCCAGAGAAATTTTTTCTACTTTTATTGGTGATGGTCTTTTTGTTATATGCATCTATTTTTTAGCACTAATTTTAAATCAGAAAGTAAATAACTGACTTGTAAACCTGAAGTGAGATTCAACTGCTGAAACTGAGATGGCTGCAAGTTGTTTTGGACTATCTTTCTAGTCACCTGAGAGAAGGAGGCACCTCCACTGCCAAATTCTTCTGACACTCACATAGGTACGTGAGGTAGATTGGATGACCTCTTGTTTCAAGTGTCAGCAAGGGAAGCCAGGCTGAACAGTCTGAAAGTCAGATGTCTGGAGCAGTGTGAGGTAAATCACATCCCAAACACGCAATATGAAAAGTACTAAAAAGCACATCATAATACAGAAATATTCAAAACTTTACATGGTTTTTTTTCAGACAAGTAGCTATTCAAGAATCTTCTTACTTACATCTACTATTTGCATGTGATTAAGCTCAAACCAGTTGTACTTAGGAAAAGAAATTAATTTTTTCCTTCTCATCCTTTCTCACATGCCATGCCAACAGAGAATAGAAGAAATTAATTGTAGATGAGGTGGTACCCAAACCCTTGCTCCATTTCAGTCTGTTACATGTTTGTTATCTTAAAGACAAAACAGTTACAGGAGGTGAGTGTAAGGCCCAGCACAGAGACAGAGAGGCTGCCCACAGGGCATAATTCAGCCTCCAGCTCCAGTTTTCTAGGCAAAGAACTGCAACTGCACTATCACAAAGACTCAGTTTGACTCTTGGAGCTGTAAATTAGAAAAGAAAATTGAATATATACAAAGTAAAAATAATTCAAACGTGTGACTTCACAGTGGATTAAAAAATCAATTCACAACATAAACTGGCATTCTAGGAGGAAATCAGAGGCTGATTTTAGTGGTTTTTTCAATGCATGCATTTCTGGATAAAAATTGTTTAAGCATTTCAGGAAGGGATTGTCATCAACTAAACTTATCAAATCCTCCTGCTTATAAAATGGTCCCATTTTGTACTGACTGGAGCCAACACTGATTTTCTTGCGTCATTTAAAGTTATGCACCAGTGTTATTTTTACATTTATGCATAGATCTGCCATGCATTGAGCATTCATATGATGTTCTATGAGAGCTCAGGGTTGAGCTCACTCCCGTGGTGGATTTTCAGGCCTTTGTGGATGTCACTGTGGTTATGCACGTTTGAAGGAGGGAGAGGCAAATGCAAGTCTCCGACTCAGGAGGTACCTTTCCCTCTGTGCAGAAGATCAATGCTTGTGTCCAATACATAATGTTAGAGCTTCTTGCTCATTGGAGTCATGTTTTATTTGCTATTTTCTGTGTAAATGCATGTAGAGGTCCCTACGTGAGCAAGGTTACAAGTGTGTGCCAGAATCTAATATAAAGTATTTAATTGAGTCCTTAGCTCTAGTGTGCCAACAGGCTGTTTGGGGAGATTCTACAACCTGACAGGAAATGAAAAGCTGAGCTTTGCTGGTTAAATTCTGCAGTATTATGTGTGGATCCATGGATTTTTCATATGCATGGAGCGAGCACACACCATAAAACCAAGATCTGCTTTTCGGAGTGAAGGCTAAATCTTCTGTTCCTTTAAAATAACACAAAACCTCTGACTAATTTACCAACTAGGTAACTTATCTGAGTATATTTATTTTTTAATGGAAAATTTTTTTCTTTAATTAAATCAATATTCTGCAGATAAGTATCTTCTTTAAATGCAAAATTTAGAGGTTCACCGGTAACCCAGGAGAATAAAGAGCTAAAACATACCCCAGAAAACATGTGGTAGCCCTTCTTTATTGGATGATTTTTGATTTGTTCCAAATTTGAAAGCTGACACGTGTATGTTGTTGTGTGTGGTCTTGCTAGCTCCAGTGCTCCATTAGACAGAATCTGCTGATAATAGTTGAACACTGTTGACGTGATCATTTTTGTGATATACCATCTCCCTGTGTTGTCTCTTGGTCACTTCTAAATCTAGGATCCCAAAACAGCAGGAAGTTTTGCTGATTAAGGAAAACAGATCTGTGAAACCACAGCCAGTTCCCAATATGCTGTTCTTGTGAAAATGTTTGCTTTTGTTTTATTCTACTAGATAATCTCCAGTGCAACAGTTTAGCTCTAAAACTAGCAGTGGTCACATTACACCTTACTTTTCATATGCAAATATTTAAATTTTCAGATGTCATTGTTTATACGTGAATTTGGTGATGAAGACAGAATGTTTTGTCATTCAGACTCCCAAAAATGGATTGAAATGCAAGAATTCTGTGAAGAGATTAAACCAGAAGTGAAATTACATTTTATCTAACAAACGAGCACATACTTTGCCAACTGCAGAAGGCATTCCCCTCCTCTGAGAATTTTATCAAGGCTATTGTAGATGTTCAACAATTCTGCTTACTGCTACATCACAAAAAGCCTTTAACTATTTCACCATTGCTACCAATGCCCCGCAATAACCGTAGATAAGAGCACTGCAACTGGGACTGCAGTGCTGGAATAGAACCGAAGGAAGGTAATTATCTTGCGTCCTTTTTGCTTATAACTGTCATTTCTGATTCTAGGAACTTGGGTGAAAATCTGCAAATTGGTGTTTTCATAGAAAACCAAAGCTGCAATGGAAAAGAAAAAAAAGTACAAAGCAATCTGTTGTTGTACTGTACATGTCACTTGTAAAAATGAACCTGAAGTGAACGTATTTATACAAGTGTTTTCAACCAGCCCCACATCATTCTTCCTCCTATCTCTCCTCCTTTCCACATAAGCACACTCCACCCAGAGTTGCCAGGATACCGTGAGAAAGGTTGTTTTTGCAGGGCTTCCAGCTGTGACCAGGTACAGAAATGTGACTGCTTTGGAGAGGGCTTCTCTTCATAGTGTTTCCATGTTGTGTTGGCAGCTCAGGAGATGGGTGTAAGAAGTACCTCCACAAGCACTCTCAGGGTGAGGTACATCAACACAGGAGAACACTGGGGCACGTGCTTCTTGAGATTGGCTCCTTCCGCGTCCTTCACGGAATGTGAAACGTGTTGTGTTTGTCTCGGGTAAGCTTCATTGATTGGAGACTACCTAGCATTTATGGCTCTTGGGGGAGCAAAAAGAAGGTGATGATATCAACTACTCTTTACCCCCAGCAGTGCACGGAGGTCCAAGTGATGCTGTGGACTCAGTCACGAAGCCAAGCACCAGACCTGTCTGGTGGTAAATATGGATTTTGATCTTACTGGGTTTTTTTTTCCAGCACATTCTTATTTTTTTTTATTTAAAAAACCTGATTTATCCAATTCAGAAAACTTTCCTAGGGACAGGATGCTGTTCTATGATCCAAGAGCAACTGTCACACTGAAGCACAAACCCAGGAAATAGAGATCTCTGAATCTGGTTCTACTGCAAGTATTACCAACACAAAATTGTTATATTCAGAGTATTACACATGCATGCTTAGACTTCAGGAAATATATTCTAGAATCAGTAAATCCCAGTTTTAGAAACTATAGAGGACAAGCAATTACACAAGGACTACAAACAGATACTGTTTAAAAGGGACTAAATTCGTCTATGGGCAAGTCAGCTGTGAATGGGAATGGAAAGATAACTTTATGTCTTTATATAGCATTTTTATGACTAACACTTGTATAATCCCTTTTTTATGTGACCAGGGAAAATAGAACTACCTACTTCATAAAACTAAAATTTGTACTTTTTGTGAAATGGTCTTGGATACTGCTTTACTCTCCTCTGTTTTTTTCTGAGATTACAGGCCTCTTTTTTTTCACATTCTGTGTTGAAACCCTTTGACATTATCCTGCCATTTTATACCACAAAGCTCTGTGTGGCCTGATAGATTCATGCAGGTAGCTGCAATCAGTAAACACACACATCACTTACACAGACAACAGCACAGGCACTGACAAAAGGGATAAGAATATTTTTCAGAGTTTCCTCCCCTTTTCATTTGTCCTAAGCTGTGATTCAGAACTGAAATTCAGATGGCTAAATTGTTTTACAAGAATTTCACTTCTCTTTTCTCTACTTTGTCTTTTGATAAGTGAAAGTAAATTCCCAACCACAACCAGTTTGAACATCTGTTTGCTCAGCTGTTTCCGGTGTGCTAGCAATGCCCCAGCTCAGTGTTCAGCTTAGCTGCACTTCTCTGACATTGTCTGCCTTGGACACGGTCAAGGGCAGCACAGTAAGAGCCAGTGGGAAACCACATTAAACTCCCAAGTCCTGTGCTTAAGCCTGACTGGCTTTGTGGCCCTCTAAGATGTATATGAACTCAGGGACTATGACAGAACAAGTTATGTGTGTGAATCACATAGATTGTGTGATTCACATAATCAGTGTTCCCCTCAGCCTGCCCCATCTGCTTTTGTAGTGATATCATGTGGTCAGCATCCAGCAGAGAGTTTGCTTATAGGTCTCTCAAAAAGTGTGCCATGAGACAAAGACTGATAGCATTATGTTTTTAGGGGTCCCAACACATCATGACTGGCAGCTCAATCCTTCAAAAGTCTAAGCTCCCTGTGCTGTTTCAGCACCAGTGTCACCTCTGACCGACAGGGACAGAGGAACCCTGGCTCCTGCCGAAGCCTTGGAAGCAGGTCTCAGAGCAGAATGTCCCCCCAGCCCAGCACGTGCTGTAAGCAGTGTCAGAGAGGGGCAAGACACAGCCATGTCCCAGTGCCAGCGATGCTTCAGGAACATGAAAGATTTGGAATTAGCTTCTTGCACTGCCTAGAGCTAAAGACAGGAAGCTGCTTCTTGAAATGCGTTTCATTAAAAGTGTTGTTATTTGTGTAGCAGAGAAAAACCTTGCCCTTTCCTTCTTCCATTCTCCTTCCCCTGATCTTTTGGCACTGTTCCTATCTCCTTAAGTAGGTAGTAACTGGGAGGTAAGACATTCAGCTGGTGCCTGTTTTTCCCTGATACTGTTAGAACCTGATGACCTGTGCTTGCTCTGGTGGGAGGAGTCCTGAACTTCACTTCGAAAATGAGTGATCAGCTCTGGATGTACCTTATGTTCTGTCCTGGTTTCAGCTGGGATAGTTACTTTTCTTTCTAGTAGCTGTTACAATGCATTGTTTGGACTTAGTATGAGAATAATACTGATAACACACTGATGGTTTAGTTGTTGCTAAGTAGTGCTTGCTTTAAGTCCAGGACTTTTTCAGTTTCCCATGCTCTGACAGAGAGCAGGTGCAAAATGGGAGGGATCATGGCCAGGACATTGTCCTGAACTAGATGAAGGGATATTCAATACCATACAATGTCATGCCTAGAATATAAACTGGAGGGAGTTGGCTGGGAGATGCCAATCACTGTTTGGGGCCTGGTTGGATGTCAGTCAGTGGGGAGTGAGCAACTGTACTATGCATCCCTTTTCTTTCCTAGGTTTTGTTCCTCTCTCTCTTCCTCCTGTCCTCTTCTTCCTTCATTGCTGCTAATACTATTATTATTATTATTATTATTATTAATGATAGTAGTAGTAATAGTGTTATTTTACTTTATTTCCATTATTAAACTGGAATAATGGAAATTCTTAGCTCATGGGTTTTACCTCTTTCTGGTTCTCCTCCACAGCAGGGAGTGGGGAGTAAGTGAGCAGCTGCACAGTGCTTAGTTGCTGGCTGGGTTAACACATCTATACTAGGCTCTGCATCACAGAATGTTACTTGTGAACTCCAAACCCACTCAAGTGAAATAACAAGCTGACATACAGCAGAGGAGCCAGTGCTGCCCTCTGCTCTGCTCTGCTCTGACCAACCTGCTATTGCATATCCACTGGAAAAAATAGATATTGTTGCTACTAGCACCTTACGACACCCTGAGGTTACCAAGACACCCTGTACTGCAGACAACACCTGGTGGCATCTTCAGTTCTGAAGCAATCGGTTTGTAAACTCATCTGTGATATTCTTTCCTTGGTGAAGTGTGGGTTAACCTGCCAGTGAGATGCAGTGTCCTGAGGGCTGTTTGGGGACTCCCTGGCAGATATCTCTTGGCATGCTCTGGGTCCATGTAGAGGCAGGAGAAGAGGTTTGGAGCACTCCCTGCTGTCTCCTGCGTGCTAGGACTCAGTCCTGCTTGAAAGGACCCAAAATCAGGCTAAGGTCCCTTGCTCCCACTTCCAAGGCAGCCAAACAGGGCTTGTATGGAGAAGTTTGCTGGTAGATAAAGTGACACAGTTCTCTGAAGACATTAATTCATTTCACTGTGGGTGTGTGCAAATGTGCTCTGCAGTTGGTGACCATATCTGTATATTCACAGACATGGTTTAATTAATCCTCTTATGGACAAAACCTACCATGGCATTAAGAGAGCAAATATTTTTAGCCTGTATAAGGAGTCAGTCCTACCCACTCACATTAAATCCTTTAGAATGCAACTTATCTATTGCAGGTTAGCTAGGATGACACAGGAAAGTGAGGTTTAGATTATAGTAATTAAAACTTCTTGGGCAAAGGAAGCCTTGTGCAAAGGGGTAAGAATAATTGGTGACTTCACCTTTTAGAGAAAAAGAACAACTATTTTGCAATGTGCTGGTCCCCCCTCCCTGCCCTAAGGGCAGAGGTCCTACTGCTTTTGATTGTGACTTTTATAAAGGGGTGAAAATAAGCCACATTAACTGCTGAGTTCCCATGGCTGAAGCTGATAGAAGCAAATTGAAAGGACTGAGGCAGAAAACACCTTGAGATAGGCAGGATTTTATATAAGAATTATGAACAGCATCTCTCACCTATTTTTGTTTGCCAGACAGATTTGTGCCACTTCAAAATCATTAGGACAACAGCACACATGAATTTTTAATAACTGTACAAGTCTTAGAAAAAAAATGAAAAGGAAAAGTGAGTTGCCCTTTGCCCCCTCTCAAAGAAATTGCAAAATCCAATAGAATGTCTGCTGCTGATTTGCCTCTATGTTCATGATTTAAGTATAGAAGAGCCCTGTGAGAACACCTGAGTATTCTTTCCTGACTACAAATAATATTTTTAATGATGCTTCGTGACTTTTAGAACCAAAATAAATTCTTACCCTGAAGTTCATATTTTATTTGCCCAACTCAGCCAAGTTCTGCTTTCTGGAAGAAGGAGCTCTAACACTGCATGTGAGTGCAGGGACAGTGTTTAGAGGTGGGGCAAAGGGAGGAACATCCTTGCAAATCCTTGGAGTAACCCTGAGCCGTGGCAGATACTGGGCTGAAAGTCTGTTGGAGGAACAGTATTCAGAAACTCATATAATTGAGATTGTTTTTACTCCTTCTGTTGCAAGAAACTTTGTTTAAAGCCTTTTATGACCATTTCCTTATTGAGGGCATATGCACAGCTCTTGGTGGGAAAATTGTTTTCTGAACATATATTTTGTTGGGATAGAAATTCAAGCAAATATTGGGATAATGTACAAATTGAACTGATGCTTTTATAAGAAAAGGATATCAGTAATGAGATTTAACCCACTTACTGTATCAAGGAAATAGCTGTTAATGTTTTGGCATATTTGCTTTTTTTCTGTTATTATTAAATAGAGGAAAACTAATTTTATGCATGCCTGATCAGGATAAAGTCAATTTTTGACTTAAATCTATGTGCTGTGCAACTTAAACACTTTGAAGGAGGACAAAACACAATTTCCAATATGAGGGCAGACAAGAAGAGGCAGAGAGAACCATTTTCCTTTCCATTTTCTTTGCCTGTGGAACAGGTAATATATTTTCAGTCGAAAGTAAAAGGCACCTAGTTCTAACTCACATGTGTAAACATTTACATCAATCTGCCACGTACACAGCAGCCGGTCTTAACGAGCCTTTTGAAGCCCTTTTGAAGTTTTGTCTTTGCCATGTCATCCACTCTCCAGCCACAGAACTTTTTCCGCTCTCCTCATCCTTGCTCCTGCTGAGATGGGAATCAGAGGAAGAGTCAGAGAAAAGGTGCAACTGCATCTAAAGTTCTCTTTTGCCTCACTGAAGGTTCCATCCAGTTCCCTTCCTGACACACTACAGTTTCATCTCAGAAACTTCTCTGGATCATTCCTGTCCCTGGTGTGTTCACTCTGTGACCACCCCTTTCCAGCAGCCTCTCAACTAAGCTAAAGTAGGGGAGGATGTGGGAATATTAGCTCATTACCATCAGAGGCTTCATGAAAGCAAGACTGGGGAAAGACACAGGCACCTGTACCTCATTGCACCTTTCCATCTGGTTCTTGCATGGCCTGGGGACCTCCTCCCTGCCTCCTCCATGAGCACAGATCAGCTGAGAGCCGAGTTGGAGAGGCAGCCTCTGAGACAGGGACCAGAGCCTTTCTAGGTCAGGCTTACAGCATGACAGAGGTAAGAGCAGAGAATCACCTTAGGGAAAGGGAGAAGGGCTCAATGGGCACCTTTATTGTACATGTGCTGCTTTGTTGGATGGTGATTATTCCTATCAGCATTATGCTTATAAAAGGTCTCTCATTCCAAAACCAGCCTCTTCTTCTCAGGAACATTGTCTGCCCTAGTAAGAGAGAACTTATCTCCTCAAACCCACCTCCTTTTAAATCTGTAGCCCATCATGTCTGCAGCAATTCCTCTGCTGTTATTTGTTTGCATTCTGCTGAATCGCAGTAGCTTTCAAGTATCAGCTGCTAAAAATTAAGTCCTTCCTCAATATTGATGGGATTACTTCTGGATGGTTCTGGAAAAATATCCTGGAGTGGCTCTGACTAAAGATCTGCCACCATTATGTTCTGCAGGCTTTGTATTAAAAAACTGTGCAGTCAAAGCAACCCTTGTGTAAGCTGCATGGTCAATTTAATTACTTTTTTTTTTAGAAAGTGAAAATCCAGGTTTCAGTACCCATTCTGAACAGCCACTGTGAGCTGGATCATTTAATTATGTTCAATATCAGCTGAGTAATAAAATAAATGAGAAAAAGTCTTTGAAAGTGTCAGGGATTCACTAATGGAAATTAACACAATATGCATCTCTAGTTAGTGCTGAGCGAAATATCAAACATCTGCTGCAGGCTATTATAGAAGGGAAGCCAAATGAGAAAGGCAAACGTGTAGCCTCAGCTGCAGGGACTGGAAGGAGACAGCAGGTAAATGCCATTTGGAGGCATCCCTCATCACTCCACATTGCTCCTTGGAAAGCCAAGAGCTTTCCTGATGGACTCTTCATCTCCTGAGCAGAGTGTATGCAGAGCAGGGAATTGGCAAATGGGCTGGAGATACTGGGAAAGGGACCTGGCTCTAGGGAACAGAGAAAAAGAGGCAGCAGAGAGTGTTAGGTACCTGTGCAGTGATCAGATGAGGAGGCAAGAAGGATCCCAGGTTGATTCAATTTGCTTTCCACTGTGGGAATTAATTAGTTGATTGGGAGAAAAGAAAGGCTCAGTAGAGGTGTTTCAAGACAGGGCAGTCAGTGAGAAACAGATGCTTCCTAAGGAATGGCTCTGAGCCTAGCAGTCTCTAGTCTGGGCACTGAGGAGTACTTACAGTACATCCCCATCAAAATTAATCTCTTTTCCTGGTGATTATTGTTCAGGGCCCAAGGGTTTAGATCCTGTTGTTTAGCTTCTGACACTAATTAAGGGCATCTCTTCAGTGTGAGGTACTCTGGAAAGAGTAGATACAGATACAGATAGATTCAGATACAAATGAGGAATTTCAGCATTCCTTTGGCCAGGAGTTTTCAGATTCAGGGTACCTACTTCCAGCATCAGTGAGGTTGTAGGGCATGGCTCAGGTCCAGAAGCAGAGAGATTAGGAGGATGTCCATATTCAATAGAGCTAACGCACACTGCAAACATAGGGCTTCCACATTTATCTTCTTATGTTTTCATACTGCAGGCTCCAATACATGCAGTCCTGTAGCGAAATAGTAACTATGGAGATAGAAGCAATGGGAGATACCTTAAACCCCTCGAGGTGCAGCAGGCCCAGGAAGTGTGTTAAACTACTTGGAAAATCCTCTTCTAGTCCAGATCTACTTGGCATGGTGAGCACATGCACTTACAAAATGTCACAGTTTTACACCAGCCAATTCCAAGAACCTGCGTTCTCCCCGAGGCCTTGCAATTTTAAAACACTTGAAATGTATTTGTATGGAGTTTCTCCTCTCCATTTTCACATCAAGGGAGCCTGTCAGCAATTTGCTGTGGGGATGAGGCCTGTACAGAAACACTAGAAAATCACCTGCCATCTTTGTCAGCTCGATGCATAACAACCCTTCAGGCCAAGCACGGCTCGGTGGTTCTGGCTCTCAGGACAAGGCACAGCTGTAGCCTGGGCATCTAAAGCTCTGTGTCTATAAGGACAGCAGTGGCTGCACCACCTAAGTGTTCAGCTTTTAGTTTTTCAGTTTTAAGCAATGTTAAATTAGGCAAGCAACCTGTGCAACAATCTTGTCTCCTGGGAATGTGCACACTGGCTTCTGTATACCATGGTTCTGAGCCAGAATTTTTTCAAGGGCCTGTTCATTGTTGTTGGCAATGCTTAAGAAATAAAGGCACCTTGTTACAGGTGTCTTTACTCCAGAAACTCATACTCTCAAAGCTGCAGTATATACAGAGGATTTCTTTGCCTTCATTGACATTCGAACATGTTGCACGTTTTCACATAGTCAATAGTTTGCTGATTAGTGTGGCCTCAAATGAATGTGTCAGTTTGAAACCTTATAACATGCACAGGAGAAATGAGAGAAACACTGTGTATGTGTTTTCTTGATTATACATGAGTTTTTCTTTGAATGTTGAGCCAAAAATCAAACTAGCTAACACAATGCTCTGCTTGACTGACTCTTCCAAGGAACTAAACATCCAGTATCATGTCAGCTAATTATGGTTAAATAGGTGACAAGAGAGAGAGTTCTTGTCAGTTAATGTTGAAAATTACTGGCTACTCTGTTGAGTCAGGTTAGTCACGCCATTAGATTGTGATAAACCAGGTTCCATTTTTGGGAAGTATGCACTGCACACATGGATGTGCTTCAAATGATGGAGCTGGCAGTCTGTCTTCTGTCAGGGCAGAGTTAATGAGAGAGAACTGGAAATTTGCTTGTTATTTTAATATTTATCTGAAGTTGATAAAACGTAACTGCGACCAGTTTTGGTCTTCTGGAATTTGACTAACATTTTGGGATACTTGCATAGACACCCTTCCAGGGTCTGGCTATCTGTAAGGCACATAAAAGTCATGGCAGAGAAAGGCAGTGAGTAAACATGATATCCAGCCAAATTATATCATGTTAGCCTGTGCAGATTTTCACTTCTTTTTTAAATTCAGGATCCAAACACATTAAAAAAATGTCATGATTGAAGCAAGAATTTCAGCGAGACATTTTTCAGAAAACAATGAATCAGTCTTGTAAAGAGTAAATAAGTAAGTTCTTCTTGCCCTTCTCGAGGTATGAATAACTAGTTTTGGCCTATTACTCTTATTTCTGTATGGAGATTATAGAGTTGTCATACTCTTTCTCTTCCCACAACTCACCCACATTGAATACATGGGCCATGCAAAAATACTTACACAAAATTCGAGAAACATCTTACACCCTTGTTTGCAAATTATGTGCCAATGACACCATCATTGATCTTTTAATTCAGCATGCATTCATGTAAAAAACCTAAAGGAATAGAAGACCTATTGTGAATCTTAATGTGATTAGCCTTTTGTTAAAGAAACAGAAAAAATGCTTTTATTTTGCCCACAAACTCTGGTATTTCAAAGGTACTTTAACATGAGTGTTATAGATTCATAAAACTCTTCGACACTACTTCATGAACACTTTCTTAAAATTTTCCCCATAGTAACATGAAGCTTGTTTCTTGGAAAGAATCCTTTCAAAACCTGAGTGATTTAAAGATGGGAACAGAGCAAGTTTAAACCATGAGCTGTCTGCTGTACTTTTCCACAAGACAACAAAATAGATGATATCACTAAGGTTCAAGTTTGTCCTCCTCCACAGAGGAACAAAAGGGCAGGAATTTTCTAGTCTTCCATCACTATCTCACTAAAAAACCTGGCTTTATTTCTGAAGCACTGCTAGGTACAATGAACAGGCCCTTGAAAAAATTCTGGGTCAGACCTGTGGTATACAGAAGCCGGTGTGCACATTCCCAGGAGACAAAATTACAGTGTGGGTTGCTTGTCTAGTTTGACATTGCCTAAAAGGGAAAAGCTGAATACTGAGGTGGTGCAGCCAGCACCTACAGATGCCTATAGACACCTG
>VWPU01010335.1:0-108777 GCA_013398955.1 Callaeas wilsoni
CCTGTCCAAACCGAGACAAAGTAAAATGTAAAAATGGCAATATATTGAAACCAAAGGAAAAATATTTAAAACCAGAGCAGCTCTAAACTGACATATTTAAAACTAGTTTGAAATGAAATTAAGCTTTTCCAAGACAAATGGGTTTCTTGTGGCTCCAAAAGAAACAGTACGCAATAAAATCCAGACTTACTTGTGTGTAAATGATTTAGATGGCAAATGGGGAGGAGATGGTCATAGAGGGCTGAGCTGAAGAGACAACATTTGCGAGTTCATTAAAAGCCCACGTAGGAGAGAGTTCCACAGAAAAACTGAATAGTATGACTCAACTTGATCCAGATAAGGTTTTCCTAGGGGAATAAAAGACAAAACCTTTGATCTTGATTGCTGTGATAGAAAATTGAGTAATAAATGCTGGTTCTGTTAATGTCTTAATCATAGCTCATCATGCATGATGTTCTCTTGCCAACATTCCTTTGTTTCTCATTGTACTTTGACACAGCGTGATTGCATGAGTCTATCAAGCAAACTCAATAGCTCTTCCAGAGGAGGCCTGTCTCCTTGTAGCCCACCAAAGCTGGACGTGTCAGAAGAAAGGGACTAGATGAAAAGCAGCCGAGGGGACTTCCTGGCTGGGGATTGTGGAACCAGCCATCAGCCTGCTTTCATGGAAATACTCGTAAGAGAAGCATCCCCAGGGAACCATTTGGGCACATGATGACAGATGGATCTGGGAAGTCGAACTTCTTGCTTAAGCAACATCTGCTGGTGTTGAAAGTATCCAGAAAGCCACACCACTCTTAAAAATGAAACAAACAAATCTGCAAGAAGAAGAAGAGCAAACCAAGATAAATTAGCTGCGATAACCTACATTTTAACCATAACCCTGCATGAAAAATTTGCACAGCAGAAGTCATGCCAGGTAGAAAGCAGGGATCATTCAGTATCAATCAAGCCTGAGACCAATAAGGACTGGTCATGTCATTAACTTCAGGTATTAAACTTTCAATCCTGCTCGAAACATGGTTATTTCCAACGCCTTCTAGTTTTCCTGCACATTGCTCCTAAAGTATGGGGAAAGCAAAACACTTAAGAATTTTGGTAGGTGAAGCTTTTGGTAGGTGAAGCTTTGTTAGATTCTTGTATCATTTGTGAGTGTTGTGATCTTTTTAAAGCCAGAAAACTGAGATACAGAATAGTTACACTGACTGAAAAGCAGGAAGAGAGAACAACAAGGCTTTGAATAGAAAACATATGAATTCATAAGAAAAGGTGTGAGGAAGCATATTTTTTAAACTATTATCCCTAATAAAAAACCAACAAAACCTAGTGCTACAGTGATGTTCTGTGAAATTCTCACACTTTTTACTACATTTCACCTAGCATATTGATCTAATGACTGAGCAGGCTGCAGACTTTTGCTCAAAAGTAGTAAAGACACAGTACCCTGCTCCAAGATGTAAAAGCTCTGTGTCTGCATGTAGCGGATTACGGTTGGCTCCATTCGTGTCAGAACCACTTCTATACTATTTTGTTCACTTTTACAGACACAACCGTCAATAGTTATTTGGCCTTCTGTTTAAGCAGGGAAACACCTGGGCATTGATAAATGAGTTGGTACCTTAGGGGCTACATGTATAGGAAGCTGTGTAAGTTTCTGGAGGACAAGTGAAAACTGAGTTATTTATAGTTTAACCTTTCATTTCTTTTCATGCTTCATATCTTTGAAACCAGTGTCATTTTTAGCTCATCAAAATACAGAGGCACCAATTTCATTTTTTGCAAACCTACATATTTAAAGAAGGATGTTTAAGCGGTGCTGGCAACTGTGTATTTCTAAATGTTAGTGTTCTGTTTTTCATCTAAATACAGGAAGCGGGATTTGCAGTTGAAATATAAGTTTGTAAGCACAAAAAATACAGTTGGGAAAATATGTGGAGAAAAAAAAATCAATTAAAAATATCTGTATTAAAATTGGACTGTAATGACTGCTGCAATATTGCTGCTACCGATGCAGTCTCTGTGAAAAGCAGAGTACCAGGGCCAAGCACAGAAGCAAGAGGAACTAACTTTTAGCTACTCCAGCAGGGCAGAGCCCTGTGAATCACATTAGGTAGCCCAGATCAAATCCTCTTATGCAAACATCATACGAGGCTGGCTCTAATCCTCCGCACACCCTAGGAGGACTGCTGATGTGGCATTCTCCAAACACACATTTGCTTTGCGTAACTGTGGGCAGCTGCTCTTGGGTGCAGGAGGCCTAAGTGTGAGCCTTTGTATGGTCTGCTCAGGGGGAGCAAAAAGAGATGGGGGAAGGCAAACCCTGAATGTGGCTGTGAGCTCCCAGGGCCACCCCATATACCTCTTGTTGTCATTGACCTCCCCAGAGACGGGATATCCTCCCCCTAGCACACCAATATCTCATGTCTGGGTCCAAGCCCTTGAAGAGCCAGGTGGCCTGTCCCAGTCCCAGGTCCTCCTGGATCTCCAGTCATGTCACTGGTGTCCCCCTGCTTTTCCCAGCAGTTGTTCCCTTCAGTAAAGAATGCTGAGGACCCACCTCCTGTTTCACACCAATGTTTAACTTGCTGAATCAGGACTCCATGTAATGATTCAGACCTGGTTTCTGGTGACTAATGCTGGGCACTCCCTTCCTCCTAGGCAGCAGTAGCTCCTCAGTGCTCCCAAACTCTGTTCAGCCAGGCAGCTGCAGGACTGGAGGCCAGATATTCTGCTTACTCCCACTGAAAAAGTGGTGACTGTTTTTTATTTGTACAGCAGTGTCAATTTTTAGCCTGAACTTAATTTTTTTTCTTTACAATCTGTGCAGTTATATGATCAAAAAGTATAATCCCTGCAGACACAGGTCCTATAGTGTACAGAACTGATTTTCTTGAAGAAAGTCTGGGTGGGGTACTGTGAAACTTCTGTTGGTGTTCTCACTCATCTGGGATCAAATGTGAAATAAAGCAAATATCTTAGAATGAAGACCTTATTACAGGCATGGTTTTATCTATGTAAAGCTTTCTTCTTCCAGGTTATTTTATCATTCATACATAGAAGTTTAAGACTTAGAGGAGTACTCTGAGTAAAAGTTCTGGCACAATTTCCATTTTCCTCTCCTCACCCATCAAACACAAAAAGTGTGATATAATACAAACGCAGCAATTTCCCACAGAGACAACCGTACAGCATCACAGCCAGGTACTCTCTGCAACTTTTCCCTGTTTTTTTCAGCAAGAATTTGAAAGCATTATCAGTTTGATCACTGTTGTGATTTCCATGGTTGAAGGAAGCTTGCCAGTCCTCACAGGTTCCAGTGTGAGAATGCCTGCTCAGGTCGGGGGGATACCCTGAATTCTTGATTCTAACTTACCAGTGAGACAAAAATGTTTGTTCTATCAGCCAGGCCCATCCATCCTGTGCAATTTGTCTCTTCAAGGTTTCAGTGCAGAAACCAATGACATCGCGCAAGAGTTAAGCCTTCTTAAATAATCTTCTAAAACAGCTTCAGAGACCTTTTGGCTTGGTCTGGATCTTTCTCCTGTGGGTTTTCCTGAATGTGTTCAGTTTTCATCTCTTATATTAGATAATTTCTTATCCTCTGAAATGTCTCTGGTATATGCATGAATATGAAAGGTACTCTGCAGATCTTGCGGTGGTTTGTGCTCTGTCTTAATTTGTCAGTGTCAGTGTAACTAGATCATGCAGACTCCCAGTCAAAACCAATAACACACTCAGCTCTTGACTGCAGAAATTTTGCTGCTATTTTGAATTACATTTCTTATAGCTATTGCAAAGCTTTGACTCAGTTGTTCGTGAAGTGGCTGAGTAGGTTTTTTTAATAGTTCAAGTATAGGAAGTTCAAGATGATGTAGATGTGGTCAGGCCATTTTCCACCACTCAATACTTCACAGATATCCACTATGACAAGGGAAAAAAAAAAAGCAAAGGCATATTGTGGTATATCACCTGATACTACACCCAGTCGCATGCTCAAATCTTTGCAAATTTAAGGTAAATGGGTTGTATTAGAGCAATGGCTTCTATTCTTTGTCCTCTGTGAATATTTCCCTAATACCTAGACAGAGTGGGATGTTTCACAGTTCTTTGCCATGACATGCTATGAAGTGTTTGGCTGTTGTCCTTAGAATCTGGTAATATCAATCACATTTTTGTTCTTACTTAGAGCTCAAGTTTTGATGCCACATGAGGCAGCATCCTGACAAGGAGAAAACCTGATGGCACAGCTGTAGTTTCAAATACTCCAACAGGTTCACTTAGGCATGCTATTACACAATGACCTAGTTTAGAGCTGTCATGGGGAGCAATTAATCTTTGTCACTCCATACTCATTCTAGAAGCACCTGAAGCCCAAAGAACCCCCTGGAGCCACATCTCTTCCTGCTAGCTTTCTGTGGAGGGGTTCAGTTCTGCTCCAGAGCACATTTACTTGCTTCAGTAGCACAGAACACCTTCAGGGGCCCTAGATGAAGGCAGCTCTCAGTACAAGAGCAATAGAAATACTGATCACAAAACGTAATTCACTGAGTTTACACATCCCCAAAGTTGATGGGAGATTAATTTCTTTTGAACTCTGCATCTGCCAGTCATTAGTAGCTCCCAGTGTTATTCAGGCAGTATGTTTCCTTCCCCTTCTGACTCGTAAGTATTTTCCATGGATTATATTTTCACCAAATCACAATTCTTTTCAGCTGTTGATTTCTGTACAGAGCAGCAGGTGCCTGGACAGCTCTTCACACATGTTGCTCTGGTTGTTGGGTGCTGACATCTCTGTAGCTCCTGCTTTTCTGGATGAAGCTTCCCTCTACATGGGCAACTCCACCTCCTTTGGCTTTTGTCTCTGCATCATCTACAAATACCGTCTGGCCCGGGAGGCCCGTGAAACAGCTTCTTTCACCTGACCCATGGGATGCCTATGAATGCATTGCAGCTGGGCCTCCTCCAACTCTTTAGTCACTTCACTAGAAAGGTTTCCTTGATATGCTGCATCTGGTCTAAATGACTCACCCCGAGGCTGGGAATTCACAGCTGATACCTTTAAAAAAACACCCTAAATTTCTGTCTCAGTGTTTATAGCTCCGTTGCTAACCTGTCCACGGACTTACCTTCTGCAGCTAACAAACTATGAGTTGCCTTTGTGCGAAACCTTTTCAAAGTAAATGTTAACACAAAAGTTTCCAATAGTCTCCCACTGGGCACACAATCTCCCTCTATTATTCATTCCAAATTCAATACACAAAGTTCTGCCTCGTTAAAACTGTCTTCTGACCAGAAGAGGGAAACCCCCAGCAAAGCTTCCTCAATGCAAGTAACCACTTCTGTGAATGTCTACAACATTGCCCTTTTGCTGTTTTTTGGTTTGCTGTTTAGTCGCAATTTCCAAGGAGCCACATTTCTGCGTTTTTCCTTCCTGCACATCAAGAAAAGATTTATAAGACTCTGCTTTGCAAGATGCACAGCCTACACATGAAAAGTTTTGACAAAGGCTTTTGGCCTTGACACACTGTCAAGATGAAGTCCTGCTTTCCCTTTCCCTTCAGCTCAGGAACTTGAAAGCCTTCAAGGCCAACAAATTTCTGTTTAGAAGTGTTTTTCCTGTTTTGAGCCCACTGCCTAAGTCCAAAGTACACAATGGCTACCAGGGAAAGGCCCAGCATGGAGAGCAGCAGTGCCCTCCTTTACTGCCTTTGGCTCAGAGGCAGCAATTACAGTATAAAGCTGCATAGCATGTTATTAATAAAATACTGCACCATCTTTTGGAGGAAGTGCTGTCTGGCCTAATATTTTTAAACTACTTATTCCCTCACCTGTCTAGGAGAGAGCAGGCACTGGGTGTTGCAACCTGGAGGCAACTGATTTGCTAGAAAGGTAATGGTTAATTTAAAGACCTGCTTGGGTTTTTGCAGAGGAAGGCTTAAGTCAAGTTAGGACAATGATGGGAGACTTACAAGACTCTTCTAAACCTGAATCTGGCCCTTGAACTGGGAGTATCCTGTGGAGTCTTGCTTTTAGGTGACCAGGCTTGCTGCTAATACACTTTTCTTGGTGGACAAACAGCAACCAAGGCAGTTTGCCAAACTGCCTTGTCCTTTTTATTTGAGTGAAAGAATATTGACTCATACCTCTGCCAATTTGTTTGCTGTGTGGTCAAACATTTGTAGGGTGATCTAAGGCACTGATCCAGGTGGGTTACCAATACTTTTTCAATAAAATATTTGTTTAAGTATTTGTCTCAATTAAAGTAGATGTTCTTACGAAGATTAACATTAGAATTGTACTTAATGGTGTTTTTGCTCTCTTTTTTTACTTCTTCGCAGGAAAGAAAGGCCTAGAATAATTTCTTATTGTGGCAGTAAAATCTCACTTAATTTTCTCAGCTCTTTATTGTAGAATGACTTCCATAAAGCACTACGGCTGACGTGTAAAGATAAACAGCATTATTTTCTTTTTTCTGTGACTCACTGAACATAAGTCCATATTTATTCAGACTTTGTGGAGCACAATGATGTGTAAGAAAATTATAGTTACCAGGCAAATGAATATTTTAGTTCATTTAATTTATGTTGTATATCTACCTCTATAATATATGCAGATATTTGGGGCAAAAGTCTTGTCTGAGGCCCATGGCTTGTGATCTAAGATTTGTAGGCAGCAGACAGACTTTTTATTCCTTTATGTCTATGGGAGAACTAGAGTTATTAATGCTGGTAAAATAACAGCTGCTGAATGTTATTTCCATATGACCTAGCAATTATAGCACATGCCATCACCTGATAACTTAGTTGTTCTCTTTTACAGTCCTCACTGTGATGGTTTCAGATATTTAAATTCTTTATCCTTCTCCCAGTGTATCAGATGACTCTGAACAGTCAGTGTGGTCCAATAGGCCTTTTGCAGAAAGCTCTGCTTTTTTTCTCTTCCTAATGGGGAAATTGCTTAGTAAGCAGGGCCTTCTGGGCTCATAAATAGAAATACTGGATGCATGTCCTGTCTCTGTGCCTGCTTCCTTCTTGCTGAAGGAAGGCCATTTAAAATTTTTTTTCCCTAATTCTAACAGTAAGAGTTACTGAATCCCCACTGCCAAAGGTATCTGAGCTCTGCCCAGCCATCTGCTGTACCTCTGAGACTATGATGCTGTACCTCCTGTCCCTGTGGTGTTACTTCAGTGCTTTCCTTTTGCAGAGGAGGGAGAAGGGCCTTTGGAAGCCACCTGGTAATCCAACTGCCTTCTACTTACCTAGCATACTGTAAATTTTTATTAACAGCAAAGGCTCTGACAAGAGCAGAACACAGGAGGTTATACAAGGAAAAAATGACCCAACTATAAAAGCTTTTATTTTCTCAATTGATCAAGAGATCAGTCATAGACTGTTCCTCTTACTCCTTCCAGCTACTAGACACTTCTGCAAGTACTATGTAAAACCAATAAGCAATTAAATGCTGTATGTTGCTAAAGAATTCATATATATGCATGCTTCAGTTCTGCAGTCTGTTCCTTTCCTATGAATCCAGGCATGGTGAACAAAATCACCTATATTTTAAAAATTCTAGAAAAAATCACTTAAATACAACTATTTGAAGTGGAGCAAAGGATACCAGCTACAAAAGGGAGATCAACTTTTTCTGGACGTTCATGAAGTTATACTTTCTGCTGGTCTTACTTGGCTGATTTTCCATAACTCAATTGTCCCACTACTTTCTGTGCTTGACTGCTGAACAGCTTTTGGTCATGGGCTTCTTTTGACTAAACAGATACAGCTGAAGTTTTCCCACTGCCTGAATTCTTCAATTGGAAAAGACTCAAGACAAATATGAGAGGCCACCAGATCCTTTCCTGTCATCTGTAAGTAATTTTCAAAGACTACAGAGAATGTCGTAGACATGTCAAGTTTTCAATAATCTCAGGAGGAGAGAGGGAATATCCCAAAGTAAATACCAAGTAGTATATGTTATGTGTCCTGGGAGGCCAGCATGCCAATTAAACCAAAAATACGCTCTTCATTAGAAAACTGCCTGCAGCTTCAATCTGCTTTAGCTGATTTTTTTTTTCAGAGTAGCATATTTACCAAGGTGTAGGGCAACCTTTAATTGAAGGTGGCCTCTCACTGTCTGTTTTAGCAGTTAAAAAACCCCAAATATCATTGTGTGCTGAAAATTCCCTTAATTATCATTGCAACGCAGAATGATCCTACCTCTGACAAGCCACCTCTAATGCCTGATGGAGACAGAAGAATTAATGTGGAGCAGGAAGTATGCTGGTTGTAAGGGCTGGGCTTGTTCTCAGATGAGACAGTTGGTGGTTCCATGTGAAAACAAGAAAAAGTCATCAAATAAAAGTTGTACTTCTTTACATTTTGTAGGGTATTTACAGAAGAATTTTTGGAAAGAAGTATACAGAAATGACAGTAAAGACTTCTTCAGTAAAGAGCACGTGGTTTTGTGCCTATGATACATGGATGATGTCATAGATAATGACCTGTAGAGCAATAATGTAGTTTATGGGTCTCTACAACATAACCCATACATTGGTGGAAATAATTATATCAGTAATTAAAGGTGTACGTTACAAATAGATCTTAGGATCAACAACCGTGGGAAACCACAGCAGGTTCGGTATTGAGTTTGGTAACCAGATTGTAAAAGAAGGAAACATGATCTGTGGATACTTCTTGTCAGCAGCAGTGCCTTCAGCTGACATTTCAGGATGCTGTTATAAGCGTTACTACCCTTAGAGACCTTTTGAAATGTTTTATAAAATAACAAAAGGAATTACATTTTTGTTCAACCTTATCCAGGAAATAAGGAGACAGTCATGCCTTTTCTGTATGCAGCCAGACAGATCCAAAGCAGAAGAGCTGCCTTCTGTCTTGGAGCACTGCTTTAATCTCTCGGCAACTTGTGATTGCAACATGAATTCCAGAGGTTGGCTAAAAGTCCTAAACATGATACATTCATCTCAAACTCTGCACATACTGAATATTTCAGTACCGGAATGTGTTACGAAAATTACTTTATTTAATTTAGTTGATTTATGATTTAGGCTACAGTTTCTTTGAGAATCAGATTAATGCTGAAAAAAAATCCAAATGTCCAAGTTTCCAAGAAGTTCTCTCTCTTCCTCCTTCCCTCATGCCTGGTTCCAAAATCTGGAAGAAAAGCCCCCAAGTCTTTAAAGGTATAGAGAACCATAGAATCATTATGGTTAGAAAAGACCTCTAAGATCATTAAGTCCAAATACGTTTAGCTAGCAACAGTATTACTGTATGTAACAACAGGTCTGAACAGAAAGACTACTCAATTTTTAAAAATTTTGCAGTTCTTCCAACAGATCCTAACTTCCAGGAGAAGTCTGAAGATATCCTGCAGGTGTAAAGTCCTGATTGCACACATAATCATGTGATTGCCTGAGTTTAGCTGTAGCATTTATACTTCCAGCTTACAGGAAGTTTGTTGAGGGCCATTCCCAAACACTTCTGTTCACTCAGCCAAGCAGAACATAAGCTGTCCTCTAAAAATAGGGAAGCTGATATAAAATTATTTTGTTTGGACCTGTACCCCAATATTGCACATAGTTAAAGTGCTCAGAGCCACATGAAAACACAGCTTTGAACCACAGGAGAAAAGTCATGGCTCAAGGATGTATTACACACACGTGAGGACTACGTGGATGACTTGACAGCTTACAGATGCTTGAGAGGAATACATTTCAGGAAGGCCAGGGCTGTAGATCATTGCCTGGCATCTCTTCAGCTCTGTAAACTGTTCTCTCCAGGATCAGGTTTCAGAAAGGAATGCTGTCACGGGATATTTTACCCGATGACTAAAACTGCTGATTTTCCAGTGCGACGTTTAACCTCCCATTCCACGCTCCACGCTTGCTTTATTTACTAATCCAGCCTGTAGCTCTGATGTGGTGGAAGAAGGAGGATAAACTATGCCTTGAGAGCATATGTATGAGTGGAGAAAGTACCACCCATCTCTTCAGCACTGTAGTTGTGGAAGCCCAGAGAACCTGACTTTCTTTCAAGTTCTTATTGTGGTGTGGGTCATCACAGTAGCCTCTCCTCTGAAACAGTAGGAAAAGCCCTCATCTGCAGTCAGGGAGAGAGCATGAACAGGAACTGGACCTCACTCTCAGCTGAAAAATTAACTACAGAATAGAGCATCTCAGGCTGAAATATATTTTCTGTTTACATTCTCCATGCTGGGAGGGAGGATCTGGACAGGGTCCACTGCAAAGGCAACAGCTGCAGGGAGGTTTTATAGCCACATGGTTCTACTAGACGTGGCTTTCTGGTGTCAGGAGATTGATTTGGGACAACTTCCACAAAATATATCTTTTGGTGTATTTCAACAAACCACCAGCCAAGGGTAAAACCTCTAACTGCTCAGAAAGATCAATAATGCTTAAAGGATAACAGTTTCTTAATGTCACAGAAATACCAAGTTTCTTATTACCTGCTCTTTTGTAGCAGCAAAAATATCTCTCAAAATAGAAAAGTTCAAAATGGGAAACCATGTAAGCATTGCTAACTTGTGCTGTGGACTTGGTTCAGTTGCTGTCCATGTTCACATGCACTTTGTGAGTGACAAGGTTTTATCCTGAATCCCAGCTAAGTCATGTGATTTTATGAGATTCTTCCTTCTTGTCCTTCCCCTCCTATCAAAGGTTGGTGTCAGCAGCTGTCACGGAAGAATCTGAAACCGTAGGCTTCCTGAAGCCTAAGAAAAGAGAAAGCAAACAAACCCACCTTTAATGTGTATATACATATACACCCATACATCACAGGTGTGTGTGTAGATGGTGTGTGTGTGGGCGCATCCTTGTGTGTGTGTCTATCTGTGCAGAGGAAGGGCGGGAGAGACACATTTCACCGTCTTTGTGCAGGCAAGGATTTCATGTTTGGCAAGGCAGTTCCTGGCAGTACCAACCCTCTAAAAACCACCCATTTATGAAGGATTGCAGATACACAGCCAGTTTGGAGAAGACAGCCTGTTGCCAGACTAGGCCCTTTAGGAGTCAGAAGACTTACGGCTGGATCTTGCAAGCATTTGATCCACTCGAGCTGTTTTTCACATGGGTAGAGGTGGTAGTCAGTAGAGAGCAGGAGCTACTCAGGAGGGAGCACAAAAGCTCCATCTCTTCCAGCAGGAGATTCCAGCACCATGATACTCCATGTAGTTTTCTCACTTGTGGTGGTAGTTTGCATCATACTTTGTGAGGTCAGATGCTAAGGATCCAAAAATTACATTCTTCCTCATGAGTAAGCTTTAGTATGATCTGGAATGACTCATCAGGTTAAAGGGTTGTGAGGTCAAGCCATTTATGAAAATACTCTTTTAAATATTGGCTGAGTTTTCTGAGAAGGATATTTTGTGTAAAAAGCATGAAGAATTTCATGCACTAGATATTAAATATTTAAGGGGGTTTTTGGGTCAAAATTTGTAGTTCCATAAGCTGTAGACTTTCTTATTTCTTTCTTATTTTTTTCTACATGTCAAAATAAAGTGTAAAGCAAAAAAACCCAACATAGGTGCTGGCAAATACTCATACTATCCAATATATTCAAACTTATTTAATTAACTTACTGGGCTTGGTTTTTACCAAGCTAATTCTGTGGCTATGACAAATTGTATCTTCCAGATCTGATTATTCATTAAACATCTACTGTGAATTTCAGGTTCCCTCATGCTTAAAATACAGTACATGTGTAATGGGATTAAGAATTAAAATATGTTTCTTAATTTTATTTAATTTATGACTTTCAATTACAGAATTTAAATTCTAAGGATGCTGCAGAACACATCAGTTAACTATACTGAACTAATTAACAATTATAATAAGGTTTTTTGACTGCAGCATATATATTTTCAGACCTGAAAGAAATGACTGGATTGCTTATTACTGATAATAGCTTAGAAGCTTTGGTTTTGTTTCAGTGGTGGGCATATTTTAATCCACTTTTGGAGTAAATAATGAATGACTGAATCATCATTGCATTTCTCAGAAAAAGTCAACGATGAAATCAAACATTATTTTAGAGTCTTGTTTTCCACTGTTTCTTGAGTCGTATAGTGAGGTCTTGGGATGAGCATCTCCTTGCTGTACTATAGGACAAAAACTTTCCAGTTGGTACATTATTTTCATATGTCTGTTTCTCTGGAAAAAGTGATTTCATGCTTTCTAACATGAAGATGACAAATCACACACGCACACATACACACATATATATACACATATATATATACATATATAATTTTTTTTTTTGTAATGAACTATTTTCCATGTGTGGCTGACTTTATTTTCTCCATTCAGGGCTATAAGAGAACTGTAAGCACAATCTTAGGTAAAATTTGCATACGAAATTATTTGCAGCAAGCAGCAAACCATCACCTCATTACACTCACAGGAAACCCCCTCCCCTCTCAACAAAACGAAAATTTAAAAATAGGACTCTATGCAGAGCCTGACGTTATCACTGCTGACTTCAGCTGCACTGCTGTCATTTATGACAGTTGTGTAGTTTGCATAGGTCTTCACAGGCTGAGAATATGCAGAGAGAAATGCAACATTTTTGAAAATGCCATTAAAGTAATAAGCAAGAAGGAAGATGCAATGTTAGAAGCTTAAAAAAGAACACAAGCCTCCCAGTGTCATTCTGACAGATCTTTTAATCTGGAAAGGAAAATAACACCTGGACAAGTTGCCAGAGGTTGCTTTTCCTTCACAAGTAACTTCAAAATACAAACGAAAGACTTTTCCAAGAGACATTTTCTGCTTCAGCTGCTGCTACTGGGCTGGGAAATGCTTTAATTCAAGCAAGTGCAACAGCTTGTGTTAAGAAGGCCTCATCAACTCTAAAATGAACTGAAAATCAACAAAGTTTTGTATCTTACCAAGCAAACACCTGTCAGGAGGATTAAGATTTGATGTCAATAGGTTACGCTTCTCACAGCCGTTTTATATGTGATATCAATGATGATACCTTATTATCTCCTTTCCCTCCATAACACCTTCCTCCATGGCATCCTCTTCTGCATGGAGGAAGCCCCCTGAGGCCATCTCATCTACTTGTAATACATTTTCAAGTGTCTTTTCTGCTGTGGTGCCTGTAAGAAAACAGCTGCTATTTAACAGTTTGAGCGAGGTAGCTGTAAAGCAGGAGCTGAAATAAAAGCCTAAGAAACTGTGATACAGAGGGGTTTTTTACATTTGTCAGTCTCCCCCTCTCCAAAACAGTTATGGTGCTGTTCTCTTAGAGTCTGATCTACTAAGGACAACTCAAGTGCAACACAGAGCACTAAGAACCTGTGGGAGGTTCTTATAAACATTAATTAAATATTTTAAACCAATTATATGAACACCCAGCCCCAGTTCACTGAGGCTGATTACGTAAGCAGACATTTTGCTGCTGGTGGTGTTTCTTCCCTGCTTGGCAAAAATAGCTGGAAAAGGATTTTTTCTGATTCATAAACGTACTTTGTGCCACTGCCAGTTTCATAGTAATATGAATCCAGTTTCACAGACTGAGATTGAAAGCCTGGTTGAAGCCATAGTATGCAACAAGCCCTGACTAGAAGCAAAATAATCCTTAAATGCTAGGTGTTCCTCAGTGACAGATTGAAGGGACTGCACTTAAGGCGCTGGCTGGCATTCATGGTGAAATTTGCCTTTCAGTTTTTGAGGAAAGAAATGAGTTCTGCAGTTAGGGAAGCTTTCAATAGAGAAAGATTCAAAAAACCTTTCTGTATTCTCTCCCTGACTCTACTCTGGTGCCTTCACGTGTGCAGCTGCCCGTAATTTGACTTTGGGCAGAAGATAACACCTGCGTCCTCATGCTGCCATGAGGTTAGCCTCACGTTTGTAAAGCACTTTGGCAAGATTAGAAGCTAAGTGTTACCTGGGAGCCCTATGCTCCTCTTTCTGACACCACCCCAGTACCCAGGGCTTCAGCACAAGGCAGATGTGTCTTTTGCAAGCCCAGGGCAGAGGATGCAAACAGCCTCCCACCACAGCCACTCTTTTGAGGAAGCCACCTTTGTGAGGCTATGCTGTGCTTTAAAATGACGGCTTAATTTGCTTAGACTGTCATTGTTAATGTGCAGCTGTATCTATTTTGTTGTCTTCCATTCTGTGGTTATATTGAGCAGGTTTTTCTTTTGAGCAGCAGCTCTGATCAATAGGAATAAGAAAACAGAAGCAGAAGAGCAGAATTGTTTTATACTTAGTGTTATTTTTTAGATGTTTTACTTGCCAGCCTCTGCTTCTTTGGGAAATGGGAAGTGTCCTTCCTCTCTTTTTCTAAGCATCTATGCATTTTCCTGTGCTTGTGGGAAAAGCAGCAGGGCAATGACCTAATTGAGTGCAAATGAAAGGGATTTCCTAGCAAAGGACGGTAATTGGCACAGTACTGCAGGTATGTGAAAGCACTGAATGGTAACCTGGGACTACTGAGAGAGGAAGACCTCTGCTGTGACAGAGCGATAATCACTCGTACTTTCGCTAATTGCCAAGAGCTGGAGCTCTAAAGTGCCATGCTATTTTTTACATAAAATCTATTAAATTGCTACATCTTGGCCATTTTCTCCAGCTGTTCCTATCAGCCCTCATTATCACTGTCCCTCAGTAGCCAGTTTCAAAAATGAATGCAGTTCCTGCAGCCTTCCATTCATGAAACTCCTGTGGTAGAGAACACGGTAAAGAACAAAAAGGAGACAATTGCTCAGCACAATATAATGAAATGGGCTGTAGGCCTGGCTTCACCTCTCAAAATTAAACCAGGAATGATCATCCAAACACAATACCTTGCCTCAAAGCAGACTCTTACATACCTATCGCCGATGTTCTGTGTCATGGGGATGCTGATGGTCACTCCTGCTTATATTTTCTCATGTCCTTCAGCAGAGCTATCAGCTGGGCAGATTTTCAGGAATAGATAATATACATTGTGTTTTTGTAATAGTTCTTCATTCTGAGATGTGAACATCTTCTAAATATTTCTTTTATCTCAAACTAATTTTGTCAATCTCTTTCTTTCCCAAAAAGTTCTGATGATATAGTTATGTGTTCCAAGTATGAATTTCTTCAGAGTGATAGAAATCACAGGACAAGGTAAACAAAATAATTGAAAGAGAAAATTCTGTTGGAGCATTGAAAAATAATTCTATTTTTCTTGCTACATGTGTAGATCCATCCAAGTGCAGAGGGGGTGAAATATGTTTTTATCTTGCTCGTGAATGCTCATTCAACCCGTCAGTTATGACCCCTCAGTTCAACATGTTAAATCAAAGCTAAAGACTGACTCATCCTGGATTCTGGTTTCCAGGATGCTGAGAATATTTTCAAAACCAGATACTTTTTGGCAACATTTTGGTGCTGCTTGTTTATAGTTTGTGTCCAAAGGTGGAACAGGGGCTGTTACAGCAGTGAGGTTTGTTCTGTTTCTTTGAGACTGCTCTGGGAAGACCTGAAAGGGGAAGACTGATGGAGACTCTGAGAGGACACTTTACCAAGAAGTCAAAAGCGGGAGAGCAGGACTTTCTGTAGCAGCTTACTAAAGAGCTCCTTGCTTGCTTTTGGAGGCAAAAGCATTTTTTATGCTTACCATTGTGACACTGTGACAATACAGAAAAAGAAAGATGCTCAACAGTTGGGTGTACCTGTCACCATATGCTTATTTAAATACCTGCCAAAGCAAATGATTTCACGAAAAGAATATGAACTGTAAGGGCCAACACCCTTTTGCTAGTTACCTGTATCTTAGAGTGTATTTGTCCTCACTTTTATGGCTAAACTCAAAGCCTTCTTTGGCATTGAGACCCTTTATTTTGCCGACACAGACCACAAAGTGTGGATGCAGTGTGCAATCACAGCTTTATATCAATATTCATTGCAAGATCACTTCAAGACAGACAGAATTTAAGTGCATCTGAAAGGCAATGAAATACCTGCAGGACATGGAATCTGATGTGATTATTGCTTGCAAATGTCCTGGGCGCACTGGGGACCACTTGATGGCACAGATTTTCTTATTGAAGGGGATTTTTTATATGGGATTCACAGCTTTTAGGTGCAAAGTGGTGGAACGGCTTGTTATAGTATTTTCTTAAGCCAAGAAGAATAAAAAAAGCCCCAGTATCTCTCTGTAAATAAATATTCTGGGCTTCAGCATAGCCTTTCAGATTGTCTGTCTCCTTATTTCCCTCCTGAATAATGCTTTGGATAGTATTTGAGAAATGATGAAGATGGGTCATGATAACTTGATTATAAATATAAACTTCTAAGAATTAAGAAACAGGACATGAAGTTATTCATTTTATGGATGAGTAACATCTGAATCACAACAGAGGCTTGAATTGGCAGACCCTTTGAATCGCTAATCCAAGTGAAATTCCAAAATAAGAAGTCATTTCAAAACAAAAAAATAAACTTGAGGTTGCCCATGGAAGTAGATTTTTGTATTTTTTTTTTCCCAGGACAACATTCTGAATGACATATTTGTTTGTCCTTTACAAATTTTCCCTCAAGTTGTTTGAACAGCCAATAGTTTTGGCTCTTTACCATGCGGTGACATGGGAAACTGAAGAGAAAGAAACTAAAAAATCCTGATTTCCTGAGATTTTTGGACTGTTGAGAAGCCAGGACTTGGAAGTCACATGAGCATCTGTTTTGGAACCTGGAGCTGAGGTATTGTGGGATAATTCATACAAGGACACAGACTAATCACGAGGGCCTTGTCATTTAAATGCCCCAATTACTTTTTTTCTGCAACAGCTCCTGCTCTTCTCCACATCCCACAATGCATTCCAAGGCTACTATGATAATTGGAAGTATATTCCTGTGTGTGAAGTGGACTTTAATTAGCACCTAAGGGGCACATTCTGGTGTCCTGACTCATGTGGCATAGATGCGCTTCTGAGTCGCCCCATGGCAGCCTGTGGGGCTGCTCATGAAGAAAGGTACTTCCTGGCCCAGACCAAGATGGCTTGGAAGCTCTGAGCCACCCAGATGAGACAAGAGGCTCCACTGAATCTCCAGCATGCAATGCCATGGCCCAGGGCCCTATAAAACAATAGTTACATTAACACTTCCAATTATTTTGCTCAACTAATAAGCAGTAAGTGGCTCCAGATTTAAAGTCTGTGAGCAATGTAGAAACACTGTAAAAATTGGGATTGCAGGCAGCCTTGTAACAAATTAATGACTTTGACTATTGCATGATTCATCTGTAAAATGGGCCCTGAGTTACAAAGACACACACCAACTGTGGGGGGATATCACGGAAAATTAAAACTAATGTGACATTATACTATTTCATTTACAATAAAAGTACTGCAGATGGAAATGATGAGAAAAGTGGGAGGGGAAAAAGTCCACAATTAGTATAATTACACCCATGTATCTGCTTCCCAAAGGCAGGTTGCAATTTCAGCTCAGTATCAGCACCTCCTGCCAGCCATGCAGTGAGACAGCTGTGAGCAGACATACCGGCTCCTGCTCTGTGGGGTGAAGCTGGCAGCCAGAGTGAGAAGAAACAAAAGGCACTGATTAAAACAAAAAGCCAAATCGGCAGGTTCTTCAATCATGATGAAATGAATCGCTTTTTTTTTTTTTTTTTTTTTTTTTTTTTTTTTTTTTTTTTTNTTTAGTCTTGATGCTATTAATTGCTTTTCAAAACCTTTGTAAAATGCACTTTCCTAATGATAATAAAACATTCCCTCCAGAATCAGTTCTGTGGCTCTTTCCTTATTCTAAACCCACGTGCATTCAAAATCCTTACCTGGAGGACCATAGGTGCAGATGTCACTAAATACAGCTTCTTTGATTGTTACTACAGAATGATGCATGTCACTGTCCTTTTCCTGGACATCCTCTGACAATCCAGCAGGAGGAACCAGGGCCAAGTTATAAATCACGTGGGCAGTGTCTCAATTGCACTATCTCTGAGAGGCAGATCCTGCCCATAGTGACACCTTGGGATTAAAATGTCAGCAAGTACTTCATGAAAGTTGTTATCTATTAATTATTTCATAACTCTGTAGAATATTTATGAAACTATGCTGTAAAGAATTATTTAGACTTGAGAATTATTATCTTAATTGGGCTTATACTGTAATTACAATGCTCTGAGGTTACTGATCTCTTCTGAATGAGCTCAAAGGTAGTCAAATATTTTAAAATCCTTTAGAGTGAGGAAAGAGCTGAAGTTATTTAAAAACAAAGTCCTGCCTAAGAGTACGCTTGGTAACATGTCCATCACAAATGTAGTAAGGAAATCTATGAAAACTAAAAGATGAAAAACAGGTCTTAAACATTTAACATATTTCTTTCCTGTATTAACAAAACATTGTTCAGGATTTTATCAACACCAAATCTATTTTATACAGTTAAAAGACAGTAAAATGCTTTCAAATATAGCATTAACAGGCTGAATGCCTCCTGCTGAACCTAATGTAAAAAACACAACGTGAAAGTCTAGTTATCCGCCAATGAGACAAAGCCAATCCTTTTATATCTTACATTTTGGATATTATACATCATTGTTTTTTAAATTAAATAACTGTCCAGTATACATCCTGCTTGGTAAAGAACTGTCATCTATGGTATATTGCTCTTGGCCAAATAACCCTTAGCATGAATGAAGGTAATTATTTTATTGTTGAAAACAGGTCTCAGTATAAACACAGTGACTGGGTATAAATATTGCTTTCAGGATCGATATTTATAAATCTGTCAGTGATTGTTGTTGGGCAGATGCTACATTTACAAATGGAAACAAATCTTTTTTAACGCCTTTTACCAGCAAGCCTTGCAATCTCAGTTTAAGATTTAGACAGCATCTTTGAGACTTTGTTCTGGCAGGTCACTCCCAGCAGTTTGGGTTTGGCAGAGCTTCAAGGCCCTTACACAGTCTCGTCCCATCTTCCCTGCTGCCCTACGGAGGGTGGGTGCAGACGGGAATGGTGGGAGCACGGTGAACAGCCGAGCTCTCTGCTGCTGCAGCACGGGTCAGTGCCTCTGAAAGCAGGCTCCTCGCACCGAGATGCAGGAAGGTGTCTGCCCTGCCCACCGCACAGACCGGACCCCACTGGTGGGACCACACCTGCCCATCATTCCCACCACTCCTGACACTGGAGAGACTGCAAGCACTCCCATCCTGCACAGAGGTGCAAGCCAGCACACTCAGCCTGGGCAGCCAGAGCACACGTGGGTGTGGGGAGATGGCTAGCTCATCTCTCCACTGACTTGCCCAGGAGGGCAGGTGACTGGCTCTGATTAACCATCCCTTTCACAGATGACTGACGTCATATGAGGCAAACCCTTTTTTGTAGGCTTAAGTGATCAGCAATATGCCACCTGCAATTCTCACCTCCAGTTGTCCCGCTTGATAACACCATGATACTATCCTCTGCATGAAAGAAAGTAATACTATTTAGCTTAAATAATTTTTCAAGCTGATGCACTGTCCTTTGCGGTATATTTAATGGCTGACGAGCAGATGATCCCACATCAACTTTACCTAAAATGGAAAAAGTTGGGTTTACAATTGTCCACAGTAAAATATCCAACCCGGTCTATACTGGAGCAGCTTACTGATACAGGATTTTCATTTTTATACTAAAACGCTGAATTTATTGTTACATATTACTATATATCTCTCAGAATGGTAGTGGGATATTTTGGATCAGCTCCTATTCCTCTGATTACCCGCTCTGCCTCCTGTTGTGCTACTTTTCATCTGTGCCTGCCCGTTGCTCACCATCACACTGTGCCCCCTGCAGCAGCCATCGCTTCGGGGTCTTGCCCTTATTTTCATCAGTTGGTGCTTCTCTTACCCCAACCTTGCTATCTGTAGTTTTGGCAGTAATACAAAAATATTACAATATTTCTTGCCTAGGCTTGATTAGAAATCTTAACATAACTACTTTGATTTGCTGTTGCAGTGAAGATCCTCTGTTATTTGCTATACAAGATGGGCAACTTCTTACAAAGAATTGTTTTTAACAATTACCTGTCTTTTTTTCTGTCATTCCAAACATTTCCTAATCTCATAGGCTTAGTAAGGGATCCTTGTAAGAAGGATTTCTAGTGAATACATATTTCTTTATAGAAGGCAGACAACATGACAGAAATGTATGTAACACCCTGGCACACACTTAAGAAAATAAAATACAATGGCAGAATTCCTTGTGCATTCATTATGATTTGATTTGAGTATGAATAGTAGGGTCACAGCACAGGTAGAGTACAGTGGGTGAAATGTGGCCCTAGATATTTATAAATAAAACCACTTGACTTTCATAAAGACTATATCATTATAAATCAATGTCCTTTGAGTTAAATACAGCCTTTAGATATTATCAAAAAATTGCCTTCAACCTGGCTGGAATCCCAGAGACTCTGAGGTATCTTGCTAACTTTGTCACACATGACCTCTCTCTACCCGTTCACATGTGATGCTGCCAGAAAGATTTTGGTGTTTTTGAAGACAAGCCAATCTGCTGGTTTGCACAAACCACTGCACAATTTTATCACTGTTGCTCCCTAGTCCTTATGATAAGCCAAACCTTCCCTTACTAGAGGAAATTGTTCATTCTCCATCTTGCCTTGAAAGAATGAACTTTTAGGTTTGGCTTATCCTAGTGTATTCAGCTTGATAAGCTATTTACTGGCTTTTAAATGTGTTGGCAGAATATTTGTTAGATTTTTGAACTCTTCTGGTACCAAACAATTGAAGCATCTTCAGCGTAAACTGTCACAGCTGTGCCCCAAACGTCTCTTCATGTTCAGTGTTTTTATGACGGTGCAAAATGAGTGTCTCAACCCAAAGCAAATTTTAGTAAGGGTTTTACATGCTCTTATTTCAAACACTCCATTGAAAATTTCTCCTCCAGTGCTAATTAATCTACTCATGCATTCATTCATTCATTCGTTTTCTCACTCCTCCTGTCTCTCCATTTATGCCTCATTATCCTCTTTCATTTCTACCTTGCACTTAACATCCCTGCTCCTAAGAATAGAGGAATGGGCAGGACCTTCTTGGTCAGTCTGTTCCCTTGTATATTAACCTCTATCTTTTAAGCTGCTAGTGTCCCACCAATACTCTAGCTTTAAGTCTTTTCCAGATCCTCACTTTTCTCACATTTAAGAATTTTGTTCTGTTTTCTAAACTAGAGTTATTAACGGCTACCTTAGTCTCCTACATCTGCATGTTGTATTAGCATGGACAAAACCCCAAGGACCTTATTTTCCCACTTTTGCTCTCTCTGCTTCCTAGCCTGTTTACCTGTACTGGTATTCCTCATTTCCTGATAAACTACTAGGCTTCCATGCCCTGTCCTGGGGGTTCACAGACCAAAGGATATTAGCAGGCAGATGTTAGTAGAAGTAGGCAGGGAGTTTTGACACATATTAACTAGAATCATCCTGTGATGGGAAGACGGAGATAGGAAAACATCATGGCAAATAATGAGACAATTCCTCAGTGGAACAAGAAATCAGTACCATCCTTTCCAGTCCTCTTAAAAAGAACCCCTCAGGTCAAAGACAAGCTATAAATAAGAGTGACTTCCAAAAATGGGAAGAAGCACATCACTGACAATGGACTTGGGGAAGAACAAGAGCTGTGAGAGCCTCTTCTTTATTTGCTGAGGAAGACAGGAAGCGCTTCCAGGCAGCTTATGCCTCATTCCCCTTTCAGTATGGTATCTCCAGTACTGGCATGGTGCCTGCTAGCATGCTTTTGAGCTTGTGCAAGCAGGCTACCTGGAAAGAAATGCATGTGATCTAGGTAAGGCAATATCACCCCAGGACAATAAGGACTCAGCAGTGCTTGTATCTTTCATCCTCCATTCCAGAAGACACAAACACTGTGTGGGTACCAGGGAGTGGCAAACCTTGATTTGCAGTGCCTTTCTTAAAAACAAAGGTCATGGAGCCCTGCGATCTTTTCATTATTTTTTAATTTAAATTTTGACTCATCTGTTAGGCACTGTTCCAAGTAGCATTGCTTCTTCAGTGACAAGGTTACCTCCATTAATACCTAGTCATACTACATGTGGTGACTGGAAGACAGAAATTTGCAGAGATGGCGAAGTTTCTGTTTGCTTCTGTCATCTTGGAAACACTTCTAGTTAAGTACAGATCCAAAGAAAAGTAAAAAGAAGAAATAAAAATAAAAGCTGTAGAATGGTATATGCATATTCAGCAACTATGCTTCTTGCAAGACTGCACTGGCATATTCAGGAAGCAGCAGTGTATGACTAAGTAGAGGAGATATGCACAACTCAAAAACATGGGTGGGCTGGTGAGGACAACCAGTTGCTGGCTTCTGTTGGAAACACAACTCTCTTTCCTCAAGGCCTGAAACTAGATTTTTAAACATGGGCAGGTTCATAAGTGATGCCCAGCTTTTCATTATCACTCTATGGCTAACAGTTTAGTCCTACAGCTATTATAGTTTGTTAGACCTTTGTGGAGTGACATTAGCTTCCTACTCCTGTGCCTTCCTTCTCCAGTTCAGTGCTCCTACAGTATGGGACTGTTTATTCGGTGCATCCTATTCGCTATGGAGACTGTGGGGCAAGAGGTAAAAAGCCCCTCTATACACATCACTTCCACCATGACAGTCCAGCCCTCTCCCATTTTCCTATCAAGTATATCAGTGTCTTTAATGTGGATCCCACTTCTCCAGCTTGAACTCTTGCTTCTTCCTGCCACTGCACATCAGTCACATTATTATTAGCTCACTTCCTGTCTCTAGCTTTCCTCCTTAAAATTTTAGTTTATCCCCATTTGCCCTTCTCCATGCCTCCCTTCATCCCCAGGACACAGTGTCTGTTTCTTTCATTTCATGCTGCCTCCCTACAATGTCCTCACCCAAGAGTGACTGCTTCTAAGTTCACAACAGATAAACTAAGGTAGCCATGGACTGTAAGTCAGTCCTAAGCTGTACGCTGCACAGTTCTGATATGCAAAAGTTAAGGACTTACCTTAAAAACTGAAAGAGCAATTTTAAGGAGTTTAGAAATTTAAAATACTTCTCTTCAGGTAAATGTATAGTGCAATGCTGTATAGATGGGATTGAGCCTGCTCTGTCCAGCTCTTCTGCCCAATGCTCTGTCCTGCCTTGATTGCCTGAGTTCTAGGCAGGAACAGGTGAAATCCCACACTGATGTCAGTATACTACTGCTGATAGCAGGGGCAGCTCTTCTGTGGCTAACTGATTTACCTCTGGTTTTTAGATACTCTGAAGAATTTTTTTTAGAAGTTTTTAGGAGGTTCTTGAGGGATGAGAACAACATACACTTGAAAGGAGTATTTTACTTATTTGATGATATTTTTATGCTTTATATATTCTGTGGTGATCGACTGTTTTTAGGTGTATATAGGGTTTTTTTAAGACAATCACTGTAAATAATGTGTAAGGACAGCACTAACCAAGGTTCAGTCCAGCTTGGTTTTGTTCTTTTCCTTGCCCCTTGCAACTGATTCCTGTTTCTCTTTGAAAGGGAGTCAACAGGAAGCATGACACTGGGGAAGGATGTGTGACAGCATTAAACTTCCTGGTGAAGCTTCATTCTTTGTACTATCATAGCCATAAGCATCAGTGCCATGAGTATCCTTACCTACTGATCCTGTGTACCACAAGAGAAAGTCTCTTTCTTAATACATGAGCAGTTAGATGCACCATGTACACTGCTTTGCATGGATAGAGAAATTTTGCAAGTTTATGTTAAATGTGGTTTTAGTTATCTAAAAGAAATAAGATATTATGTTAAAGAGTTGGGGAGTTTTTTAAATGAAAGACAGAAGAAGAGTGGATTACGTCTTTATTTTGGTTGAAAAGGAATCATCATAAAACACAAGCCAACAGTTTCATGTTCTAAGCGCCACTACAGAGAAAATGCTGAGAATGCTGACTTTTATCCATAAGAAAATGTGATCAAATATATTTAGTGGTAGGTGAAGTACTCGAGTCAGAACGAAGTCTGCTTGCTAATGCAATCTTAGGATGCACATTACAAGGACATAATAACATGTTTCCACCCATCAAAATCACTCTGTCATTCAGCCTAAAGGTCAGACGACAGAATGGCCCCAGATTTAATTTTGTCATCCCAATCGACAAGGAGTCAATTCCCACTTCCAAGTTACTTGGATCCCCCACCTCCTTTATTACTCAGCCTTGCTTCATTCAGCAGGCAGCATCTGGAGAATACATTCCTCATTTTCACAAGTTACAGAGCAGGCAATGGCCAAGGCAGGACTTCCACATGAACAATATTTATGAGATGTGTGGAGAGCATTTTATATTCCTAAGAATTTTACCTAAGAGACAACAGACAGTTGATTACAAAGCCTGTGGGAGCCAGAAGTAGCTTTGCATTTGTCAGCCTTCGCCCCGGGCTTGTCAGGTGGTTCTATAAGCCCTGCAGTTCAAAGCATTTAAAGGAATGTTTTCTTGCAACATATTTTGTTTAACACAGCCAAGCCTCAAGTGAAGGTTTCTGGCACACTCTATGCAAAGAAAGTTTCAGCACATACAATCACTTTTTAAAAAAATTGGTAATTACTACATTTACAGACATTTATGCATGACAATAGATGGAGCTTTTCTGTATAGTGTATAAAAAATTACTTGAGTGAGGAATATTGAGTGTTGGTTAAAAAATTTCACTGGAAGCAGCATAACAAATCAAGAGATTGACTAGTTTGATCTTTGGGCACCCACTTATAAATCCATTGGACTTACACTTTCAAGAGAAATTTTTTAAGCCTTCCCCCAAAAATATGGGTCTCTACAGAAGCTTGTGCTATGGCAGTCATGGTGTCTGAAAGGATCCTGAGAACATTCAGTACCTACTATTTTTAATGATATGATGGGAAACTGTTTCATGCCTGAGAAATAAATGCCTTTTCTATACCTCAGGGGAAGAGTTGTGCAAGCCTGAAGGATTTGCCATGCCTAGGCTAGTCTTTAACTCTTGGTTCCAACTGTATGAGAAACTGGAGCTCCAGAAAGTCATGTTCCCATCCCAGCCGCATGCCTTATAAGGAACTTCTCTTGCCTGTCACTGTTTACCAATCGTGGAGAGTGGAAGCCAGTGCTTTGGTGTGCTGCAGGATGGTCTGTGGGTGTGTGTTTCCATCTGAACAGCGACATGGAGTTGAGGCTGATCCGTTGACCCTATCAAGTGACAGATCTTTTATTACTCCGTGATTGCATAGTAAACCAGAGCAAAACAGGGAAAGCGCAAATCTCAGCCCTATCTGAAACTGAACTCGCAAACATTTACAGACCAAATACTGCAAATAAAAACCTGGGGTTCTGGTTATCCTACATCAACAGGAGCTTTTTAATACCAAGTTCAGGTTTATGGTGCACATATTTTTGTATATTTTACTACACTAGAATAGTTTTTATTTTGCCTTCTCCAGGAGAAGGGTGAAGGAGTTGGGCTTGTTCAGCCTTGAAAAGAGATGACTGAAAGGGGACCTCATTAGTGCGTATAATTATCTAAAGGAGGGATGCCAAGAGAAGGGAGCCAGGCTCCTCTCAGTGGTGCCAATCCCCAGGACAGGAGGCAAGGGGTAGAAACTGATGCACAGGAAGTTCTACCTGAATATGAGGAAGAACTTCTTTACTGTGGGGGTGACCGAGCACTGGAACGGATTGTCCAGAAAGGTTGTGGAGTCTCCCTCACTATTCAAGAACCATCTGGACACAATGCTGTGCAATGTGCTGACTCTGCTTAAGGAGATGACCCACTGTGGTCCCTTCCAACTTGACTGATTTTGTGATTGTGTGAGCACAGCAACTCCCCAGCCAGTGTATATTGTTCCTCTGACTTAAATGAAGGACATGCGTGGCTGCTCTTGTTATAAATATTGTCAACGGCTTATCCTAAATTAAGAATTAACAAGACCAGAAGGTTCGAATCCTCTATATATAGATTTCTGTAACTCTCCAAGTTGGCCTGTGTATTTCTGGCTCCCCAAGGAATGAATGCGCGGCGTTGTGCCGGCGCCCGTTGAGGATGAATTTATTCCGCCTCGGTCTCCCCGCGGCAGCAGTGGCAGGGGAAGGGGCAGGGTGGGGAGGTGGCAGGGGCAGTAGCAGGGGAAGGGGCAAGGGCAGCGGCAGCGGCAGTGGCAGGGTGAGGGACAGCGGCCCCGGAGCCGCCCGTGCCCGTGCCCGTGCCCGTGCCCGTGCCCGTGCCCGTGCCCGTGCTCATGCCCGTGCCCGTGCCGCCGGCCGCCCTCGGGCAGCTCAGCCCTCAGGCCGTGCTTCCTGCCGCTCGGTGGCTGGGGCGCGGGGTGAGGCCGGGCCGTGCCGTAGCAACCGGGCGGTCTCCAGGCTCACAGCGGCACCGAGGGCGGCCGGGCAGGCGGCGGTGAGGCCGCGGCTGGAGGCAGGTGAGGGCGGCCGGGCGGGCGCCACCGCGCTGGGGCAGGACAGGAGGCGGCGCAGGCGGCGGCCCCGGTCCCGGTCCCGGTCCCGGTTCCGGTCTCGCCGCAGGGCAGCGGCAGCCAAGAGGATGCGCTGGCGCAGGGGTGTGCCGCCGAGCCGTGGTCCTTCACCTCAGAGGCCCCGGCTTCCCTTCCCCGCCCGTTGCCATGCAGTATATACAGGGACGCGGCCGATTGCCTCGGGTGGCCGCTGCGAGGGCTCAGCGCCGGTGAGCGACATGGCCGGGGCTCACCCTGACCCTTGCCCCGCTCTTCCCCTCTTCCACAGGCCCCGCTGTGGCTTTGCTATGACACCTGTGCCCTGTTTGAGAAGGGACCTCATCAGTGTATAAATATCTAAAGCGCGGGGCGGGGGGGGAAGGTGGTGGAGATGCCAAGAGGATGGAGCCAGGCCATTCCCGGTGGTGCCAATCACCAGGACACGAGGCAAGGGGCAGAAACTGATGCACGGGAAGTTCCACCTGAATATGAGGAAGAACTTCTTTACCGTGAGGATGACCGAGCACTGGAACAGATTGTCCAGAAAAGTTGTAGAGCCTCCCTCCCTGAAGATATTCAAGAACATCCTGGACACAATCCTGTGCCGTGTGCTCTAGGGTAACCCTGCTTGAGCAGAGATTGGACCAGATGACCCACTGTTGTCTCTTCTGACCTGACCCATTCTGTGATTCCATTTCCTCAGTGGGCAGCCACCCCCCAGCCCTTGGCACTCCCTTTATCTGGAGTTCAGCGCTTCAGGTGGTGTGGCCACGGCAACTTCTTGGGCCCTAAGGTGTGTGGGCTTTCCCAAGGCATTCCCGCCTGTCAGAGGCAGCCCAGTGGAACTGCCTCAGCAAACATTGCCACCTGCACACATGTTACACATCCCGAGCCAGTGGTGGATTACAGCTTTAGCAGTTTGTTTGCACTGGCCAGAGCGGAAAGGATAGAGGTGCCCAGATGAACTCTGGTTCACCTTTTGAAAATAACCTGTTTGGATTCAGATCTTGGGCTGAAGGTTATCCCAGCTATCATTGGTTTTGAGCTCACTGTTTCCAAGACTTGAGGTAAAACTCACTGTTTCCGCTGCAAGTTGCTTCATCTGCTTTCAAATCTGCTTTCATCTGCTCCTTTTCATACAGAACTAGTATTTCATGTCCAGGTGTTGTTCAAGCAACTGGGGGTGATGCTGGAGGCTAAGGCAAGGGAAAATCTGTTGCCATACATCTGGGCATCCGGAAATTGAGGTGGCACCTGGGATTCATTCTCTGATGCAGGTTGCAGCCTGAAATGTGTGTTAGTTATTATTGTGAGAGTACTGTGGTACTTTTTCTGCATTCTGAGAGAAAAATGGCACAAGCCTTGTGGCTTGCTGTGGCCTTTGACTACAGGCGTCTGCCACAGCTCCCCTGTGGCAAGGGCTGCCTTTTAATGCCCCGATGCCAAGGCTAGTCAGGGGTTGTGCTGCACAACACCTGGGATGTTAGGGTACAGAACAAAGTCCTGCTTTTTTAAAGTCCTCCCTGCCTTTCACACTGTTCATGTCTTTGTGAGCAGGACAAAGACTGGAATGGTTTATATGTTTCCATGTGGGTATTTAAACCCATATAAGAGGAATAAATAGCATGTTCCATTCTGCAATGAAGAAAGAGGGAGAAGGCTAAGTCTTTGGGTTAAATATTTTATCCGGTTTTTGCTTTTCCTGTGGGAAAAACTGCTTGATGACAATGGCTAACAGCTGGCCTGCTAGTGATTCATAAATATCCCTCATTCATTCATCTTACTTATTAAAAGAAATACCAGGTCAATGGCAAAGCATGATGTCTCAAAGCAATACACTCAGCCAGTATATGCTGCCTTGCTTTGTCTGGCATTTTGTCTTCTGTTCATCTGCTGTGTCTTATTCACGCTTGGGCCTTATACCACATTCACACACACAATTCCTTTTCTTTGTGACTCATCTTGTAGTCTTATAGGCAAAGTTATGAATCTGTTCACAAAATTGCATCTCAGATACTCCCAGATTTAGTCATAAATTGAATTACAGCAAAGGTAAGGTATACTGCAAAGCAATAATAGAATATGATACAACTGGCTGACAGCAGGCCAAAGCACCACACTCATTTTTCTAGCATACTGGCTCTTTTTAATGATAATTTAGGGTGAAGGAAGGGAAATAACGTTACCAATTTCCTGATTTCCCACTTTTGAGCTTGTGTATCCCTGTCAGATCTGACTTCAGCCTTTCTTGAGATGGGGACTAGCTATCATTTTTACTTTATAGTATTTTTTTGCTTGTGGAAAATCCTGATGTCATCCTTCTGCAGTTTATTATTGGCTGGGCATATGGAGCTGGTCTCCAGTTCATATCAACCTGTGCATGGCAATATTTTAATTTTTTTAAAACAATGATTCCTCAGGGTTTCAGAATAAAGCAAAGAGGAGCTGCCAGTCAAGAGATCTATCATGACTGCTAATCCATCTAAGAGACTTGCCTGGAGTGACTGTGAGTATTTCACCACTCTTTTTGCATAGATCCCATGTTTTCCTAAATAACTTCCAGTTTCCTTTGGAGCACTGTGGTGTGCATGCTGACTGTGTACAAGCCATTCTGAAGCTGTGTCACTCTCACCTGGGCTGTGTATGAGGTGCTGTGCTGGCCTTTATGTAATTTTGGAGAAGGAAACTGGGAATGACTGTTCAAGTGACTGTAAACAATGCCTGACTGTATTCAAAGCTTGAGCAGCTGCAAACCTTCACCTGCCTCTCTCTAGAGTTAACATCTGTCACTGCTGCTTCTGCAGAGAGCAAAGGAGGGCTGGTAAAATGCCAACCTCTGCAGGCATGCCAGCCCAGCGTCCTGCTTGTAGGACTGATGACTGTGAAAGAACTTGTGCCAGTCTTCACTTTATAGAAGTCCTCTGCCACTGAAAGGTGATTTCTGAAGAGTCTCATTTCCTTTATGTAGTGTTAACTGAGGAACTGTCTATCTAATGAACCTTTGGAACCAGGTCAGTTGTTATAATACTTGAATTTAGAGGGAGTTCTGATCATATTCCATACTAGACTGAAGGTTATTTTGCAGGCATTAAAGACAGAAGTACCTTTCTTTGTATTTTGGGCCAGTTTGATACATGCAGTACATTTACTGCATGCATAGTACTCCATACTGCTTGGGAGTTTATGGTATATGGGTGATGGAGGACTGGGACACACCAGATGATGCTGGTACTGGGGAAAATGAACAGAAATTTCCAAAGTCCACAGAATGTAAACTTAGTTACAGCAAGGGTATTTAATCAACTAGAGCCAGCTTAGCTCATGCAGAGTATTTTGGGAATGAACAGGAAATACCAAAGTCCTCCTAGAACCTCTGTGCTGAGGAACAGAGGCATTATTGTTGTCATTGCTTCCATTTCTGCCTCAGCACTCTGGGGTCTGAGCTGCCACTGCTGCCAAATGCAAGTTGAGCTAGCCTAGCAAACCATACTGCCGTGCTGAGGTGTGTTCCATGTCCTGTAGAGCTTAAAAGGAACCTGGACCTCCATGTCCATGATTTCTTGTGCATGCACATGGTCCATCACAGCCCAGAGCAGAAACTGACAGAATCATCATTTAAACTTTTGAGGCAAGTGATGTGACCAGAGGGAATTTCACCAGCCTTGCAATGAAATCAGAGTCTTCAGGGGACAATGCTATAACTTATGGCAGGAGTTCAACATACAATTTTTAGGAAATAGTTGTTTATTGCATAATGCTTCTAATGTGTATGTAGTGATGGTCTGACAATCTTTGAATGCCTATTATGTGTTCTGATTTCCAAGACTTAGGAGAGATGTCTTAGGAGTTGGAAGAAGTGCCATTTGGCAAAGTGGACTTAGATTTCAGAGCTTGAATTTCAGCATACAAGACATTTTCTTTAATAAATTGAAGGTGAATGTACATGGATGAATAAAAAGATATAACAGCAAGTGGATGTAGGTCTGAGAGCAGCTTTCCAGATTAAGGACATTATTCAGTACAAAAAGAAGAAAACAAGAGGTGAGGTATACGAATATACAGGACCATGGAATACAGGTAAAAAAAGGAATACAGGTAAAGAAAAGAGAAATTAATCTCTTTTAGTTTTGAAATTGTTTGGTTAAAATATAAATGTAGCATTTCCCTCATTTCTCTTTACAGCAGATGCCTTCGATTCAAAGCACAGACACAATCCTGAAGATTCCCACAAGGTCCACAAGAAGAAATCAAAAGAGAAGAAAAGAAGACTGGTGGTTGGACAGTGGAGAACAGATGTACAGTCCCTTGTTTCATCTTCTAAATGGCTTCGACGTTATGGTCTCAAAAGAAACAAGTTGTCCCTGTCCCAGATTTTGTCCCAGATTGGATTCCAGCACAGGGAAGGTATAAGACAAATCAATAATAGGATAATAAGTCCCCCAACTTTGGATAGTCTAGAGAGTCACACTCATTCCGCACCCCAATGTACACAGTGGAGATCTTCACATTGTCTCTTATGCTAATGGCAGAAATGGAAGCTGTATCCACAGCTGCTGACATTGCCAGTTCAGAGAACTGAGAATCTCTTTCTCCTTTTGATATGAGAAGGACTTAGAGTCTGAGAATGGCTTTCCTTACTCAGCTGTACTGTTTCTTTACCCTACGCTGCAGTTCACATCCTGACCAATATAGCTGTAGCTGGGAAATAGCTGGTGCTGCTGAGACTGTTAATATTTTTCTTGCAAATAACACACGATAAGATCTCTGTCTCCTTTCAGATGGCAAACATAATGTATGCCATGCCATAATCTGTGATCTGCTATTGATCATCAGGGTTAGTAAACGTACTTGGGAATAGTATATTATTTCTGGATTTCCAGCTTTAAGGAAAAAGTTAAATTTAATTAGAATTCAGTCTGCTTTTCATGCAAAGTCAGACTATAGAAAAATGTTCCTTTGCAGTTATCTGACAGCTGGAGGGGAAGAGTTTGCTAATAATTATTAACTACTGCCATAATGGTGCTTTGCAGAGCATGGTAATATATTCTTTTCTTTGAACAGCTTGCTGCCTGAGAAGTAGGAATTGTAATATATTGCAATAGTTCTAGGTTGCATAATTTAAGATTTTGGCTGGCTTGTGTCCATGGGGCATTCAAAGATCACCAGTGCAGTTCCTGATATCTTGTATGCTGCAGATGAAGAAGAAGCTGTTAAGCAGGGTTAAAGTTGTTACAGTGTTAGGAGCAGAATGTACTAGCTTGGCAGGGCAGCATGGTGTACAGATAGCTGCTTTATGACGTTAACTATTCCCACCCCTAATATTTTCCTATCAGTGGAGATCCTGGAGAAGATTTCTAGCTACTGAAAGTGCAGAGTGCAGCCTTTTCCTTAGATGCACTCACTTCTGCACCCATTGAGTTGTGTAAGAGAACAGCATTATCTGTACCAGATTTTGTATTTTGTTTGACAGACAAATATTTACACGTCCTGTTGTGAGGTTGCCTAAACTTCACAATAATTAAAGTCCCATGTAGCTTTTTGGCTAAATAATTAGATGTGGGTTTTTTCCTTGCTTCTGACTAAACTAGCAGGAAGCAGCAAAAGCAGGGCTGCCCTATGGGAGAAAAATGAGCCAGGAGCCAAAAGGGACTGCAGCCCAGGCAGTGCCCTCACTGAACAGGATAGAGTCCTGCAGCAGGGCAAGGTACTTAACCATGTCTAGGGTCCAGCCAGAGAATGCAGCCAGGAACAACAGGAGATGCAGCCAGAGGCTGAGAGCGTCAGGGCCCCACCATAGATACAACCAGAAAATAAAAACAGAATTAGAATTTCTCTCAAGTTTTTTAATGTCAAGAACTCAATAGTGATGCATGTGTCTCACACATGGAAGACATACACATCAGCCTGACAAATACCTGTCTGAAGTAGTCCCAAAGATTAGCAACTTGATCTTTTGTGAATTTTACTGTAGATTATGTGACCACCTTGGGGAAACCTGTGGCTTCTCGATATGCAGATGGTCTGTTTCCTCAATACAAGAGAGCACAAGATGGCAGCGTGTATAATGTAAGTGTGGCTGACTTGTGGTACCTTCCCTATGCACTTAGAAGTTATTATCACTGTAGCAGAATAAGACTAAAATGCCTTCCTGTGACATAAAATACTTATATTCTTTGTGAGAGCTTTATCTTTTCATAATTTTTTCTTCTGTTTTGCCACTGTTAGTGATAACTATCCGTGGTAGAAAAGCTAGATATCTTTTTTCCTTTCTTAGTCTCTTGCCTTGGTGCAGCATTGCAGTAAATCTTTTCCAGACAAGATTGCAGTTTCTAAGCAACACCTACCCTGTCTTGAAAGAGGGAACCCTTAAAGAGGAGGTGCTCAGAATGAGTTAAAAAAATAAAATTGTAATCAATAAAACAAATGGGGACGCTGAAATAAGAAGACATAATGCGTTGTCATTGCCAATGCAAAGCAGCGCTTTGCTTAGTGCCAGCAGGTCACAAAAGGCTCAGCCTATTCTATAGAGACAGCTAGCTGGATCTCTGCCCAGGCTCATGTTCTAAGGAATGTCTTAGCAACAGCTGCTGGCGGCCCCATTGTTAAGAGGATGGATTCTGATTGAAGAGATGTGCATGTGAGTGTGGAAGGGAGAGAGTTAATTTATAAAGGATTTTACAAAAACAAATGGCTTGTCATTTTTTCTGATGACTAGAGTCACTTCTGAGGGACAAAGCTTAAAAATGGGTTAAGAACCATTTCAGGGAGCCTTTCCCCCTCATTTTATTCCCATTAATTCAATGTGAAATATCTACATAATGTCTTTTAATCTTAGGAGAGGTTGTGAGCAGCAGGAAAGACATTTTTGCTACTATATAAAATCTGGTCAGATCTCCTTTAGGATATTGAGTACAATATTGTATACAGTTACTACAGGCCTAGAAGAAGCCATTCAAACCAGAGTGGGTACTGAGAAGAGCTGGTAGGGTGAACTGCAGTGGAGTGATGATCTTATAAGAGGGCTTGGTTGGTGCTGAAATGTAAGCCTGAAAGAAGACAGAAGACGGGTAATATTATTGCCCTTGAATGCTAAAGAAAGGCAAATTACAGGGATAGCGGAAAGCTGTAGTTTTCTCTGCTAAAAGACATGCTAGTCCAAAAATAAATGGGTATGAACTGCCATGAATAAAATTAGCTGGACAGTCAGAAGTTTCCTGGCCCTCAGAGAAATGGAAATCTGCTCTTGCTTACTACACGTGAGGAGGTATTCTAAGAAAACTGCTTTATTTTAAGATGGAGTTTGGTCGGTGTAGTGCAATAAATTTCTTTGTATGAATCTGACTGTCATAGAAGGAAACTGGATTTCTAAGTGCTCCTTCCCAGGCCGACATTCCTTTGGCAGACTGCCTGAGACTCTGTATCTGGGAGGCACATTACAGGGCCTGAGCTGATATTAAAGAACACAGACAAATACAAATGAGAGTGAGAAGTGTGCAGACTGACACACAAAATATCTTCTCCCTGAGAAGTGTTCTTGTTTAAAAACGTTTGTATTTCCAAGATTTTGTACTTAGTCCTGGAAAGGAAGTTAGAGGTAGAAGGCAGACAGTAAATCAGCTCACATGGGACAGAGATATTGGGGGAATCTGTGGTGCAGTTTTAGACCCACAGGTCATGGTGAATGTGTATACACTTATTCACAGGGAGGATGTGCTGGTTTTAATCTAGCTTTCACTTTACTGAAAAGGTGTGGGAAGTTTTAGTTGTTGATTGCAGTTATCTGAACTAAATTTGCCTAAGCACCTACCCACAAATAGTTAATCTGTAATGCAGGGCATTGTTAGTGAAATAATAGTACAAACAAGAAACATTTTACATTTTCCTTTCAAATGCTAAAGACAAGGTGGAGATTGAAGTGCCCTAGAACCAAACCGTATTCTGCCTTGTATTGCTGTAAAATTTTTTTTTAAAGCCAGTCAAAGTTCTAGTCTGACAAGGTACAAAGTTTCTGTGTCCTCGTTTGTTCACCCATCTGCTCTGCAGCCCTTTCTACATCCTAGCCTGTGTTCAGCTCATTCTAATTGCTCCAGTTTTGAGACAGACAAGTCAGACAACCCACTGGCACTGTCCCATGCTCACATAAAAAGATTATGAAAAGCAATTAGGACAAAATGCAATGCCTTTTCTTTATAGCTTAGATGCATTTGTCAAGTATTTGCTCTTGAAACAGTGGAGGGAAAATGGGTTGTTTTCACTGCTACCTTAGCTGGCATATCTGACACTTACAAACTAGCTATGCAGCTGTGCTAAGCTTGGGGCTGCATTTGTATTATTTGTTTTGATGTTCAATTTCTTTCTCTCCCTTATTTGAATAAAGCTGACAGCCAAAAAAGAACTGATTCTTCATTTTGTGGATTGTCTAATGGGAGCTATTGAGCTATATAAGCAGCGAATGGAATGGTTAACCAGTGAGAGCCGGCAGATATTTGGAGTGATTCAAGAACAGTGCATTGTCATTGTGTTGGATTTTGGCACTGCAGCTCCAACTGAATTTGATCTATGTCGGGATGCACTTTCTATGGTACTTGTGGAACAGGTGATCCAAATTTCCAGATTCAACCTCATTCGGTAAGCAGAAAGAATCAGAATTGTAGAATGGTTTGGGCTAGAAGGCGCTTTTAAAGGTGATCTGGTCCAACACCCCTGCAAATGGGCAGGGACACCTTCTGCTACACCAAGTTGCTTAAAGCCACATGCAGCCTGATCTTGAATGTTTCCAAGGATGAGGCAACTCCCACCTATCTGGGCAACCTGCTCCTGTGTTTCAGCACCCTCATTGTAAAAAAATTCTTGTTTTTGTCTAGTCTCAATATAGGTTCTTTTAGTTTAAAACCATCACCCCTTGTCCTATTGCTACAGGCCCTACTAAAAAGACTCTCCCCATTTTTCTTCTAAGTTCCTTCAAGTACTGAAAGGCCACAATCAGGTCTCTCCAGGCTGTACAAAGAAGTCCATGTCAGCCCATTGCTGGAGAATAAAAAGGAGTTGCATGTTATACATGTTTGGATGAGGCACTTTGTGTACTGGAAATTGTCGTGATTCATGTCATGCTAATATCTATAGATTTCCCATCAATTTCACCCATAGTCATGCTGAACTTGCCACTTCCATTTAACAGATGGCCACTGTTACCCTGAAGAACGGATAAAGGGTAACAGAAGCCAAGTACTGCCATCTTCTACAAAATCAGAAGGATTTGCAACAGCAGTAGTGCCCTTCAGATGTTGCAGTATTAGTGAAACAGTGAGGTTCTATCTGACCACTAATTGCATTCTTGTGTCTTTAGACATTACAGGTTTCCGCCTTGCAGCTAAATGTGCACTCTCCCAAGTGTCATAGGCACAGGCATAGCCATTTGTATTTCTGTAGATTTCCATGGTCACAGAAATCAGTAGCAGCACTAGGAAACAATAGTAGATTTCCATAACAAAAGATTTCCAAGCGCTTGTTCCCTAAGAGGAGTAAATGAATTTGCATTTAGTTAGAAGAATAGAAGCAGCTATTCAAATTTTACCTATCTGCAAAAATTCTCATACACGCATGAGAGTTTGAATGTGTAAGCTTGGGTTTGGATAGATGAGTGGAAAAAAACAATGCACCAATTAGGTCATACAATTTTAAAATTGGTTCCGCAATGTTAACTTTCAATTACATGGCGATTCTTAATGTTATTTTACCCAAGTGTTGTCTTACATATTTGATTCTGGTGCCCTATCTTAATTCTCTAGATTGCGATATAACTGAGATTTGAAAAGGAGAGTAATAGAATCACAGAATAGTTCGCTTGGAAGGGACATTATAGACCATCTAGTTCCAAACCCCCTGCCATGGGCAGGGACACCTTCCACTAGACCAAGTTGCTCAAAGCCCCACGCAACCTGGCCTTGAACACTTCAAGGGATGACGAATCCACAGCTTCTTGGGGCAGCCTGTTGCAAAAGTAGATATTTTCCCAGAGAAGATATTTTCCAAAGCAGATAATTTCGATAGTTTTTGAGAAAAGAGAACTTTTTCTTTAAAAACTAACTGCAAAGCCAAGTCAAAATTGAAACAATAATTATGTGCATCAATTTGTTTGTTTTTGCAGGAGGGAAACTAAGGACAATATAGCATATAAATTATTTTAAAGAATCTCAGAAAATATATTTGTCTTTTAGGTTTGCAGGAAACTCTTTAAAATAGTTCTTCATGGAATGTCACAGATACTGGAACCAGTTGGTTTTATAGTTCCTTTCTGTCTTTTTATGTACAAGTGCACAGGCGAAAGTGCTCATTGGCTTTGTACTTCTGTTCTTCCCTTAAGACTATGGTCTTTTGTCAATTAAAATAACAAAAAGCTTAGCATCACAAATTTTATTTTTGATGGGTAGCTAAAGATCAGCTGTACTACAAAAAAAAGTGTCAGTTAAACTGCTCTGACAGAAAGGTCATGGAGCAAGTTGTGGAAAGAGACCTGTGGAAGACACTTTTCTTCATGCGCGTATTTTAAAAACCTGATTGAGTTTTTATGATAAGGAGAGTTATGAATCAGGAACTCTTCAAAAATACTTAATCTCTCCTGACCCTACTTTAGAAACAATTGTCTCAAAAAAAAAAAAACCCTTATAAAATTACAGTATTTTTCTAATGGTTTCATTTTTTCTCTGCTTCCTTTATTGCAAGTCTAGATTTAGTATTTGTAGTATATTGTAATTCTTATTTAAGAATATGAAAGAATTGTAACAATAGCAGAGCTCCACTCTCTTGTTCTGCCAGCATGATTCTCACTGTTTCTGATTTACAGTTAATCTCATTTTCAGGGCTGCTCAGGATCTTATGAAGTGGCAACAGAAATGTACTCCTGTGTCTGAACATTCTGTAAAGTCTGCGGTTACGTGGCTCTGGAAGCTGGACCATATGACAGCTGTCAGCCATACCAGCTCTGCTGAAGCTCTGCTGGAAGCCATGGGTGATGAAGCGGTAAGCTCATACATCTTTTCAGAAGCCTCAAGTAAATCCAAGAATATTCAGTGCTAGGCTGGCTGCTGTGATTTGCCCTGATCAATGTTGCAAAGATAAATATTAATGACAGCATTTGGAAAGGTTTTTTTCCCTCAAGTGTAGCTGCATACTATGCTTAATGATTGTCTTTTTATGCAAAATATACTGTATTTTGAATGCAGAAACTTGTTTATTTTCTTTCCTAGAGTACCCAGAATAAATAACATTCAGTCGTTAAGGGAAAGAGAAAACATATTTCCTTCCACTTTCTTTGCCATATAAGTTTTTCAAGGCTTCAAGTTTATGAGAAAATTTCTCATATCAACGTTATTGAAGGCAGGGAAACCATTTCTAATTTCTTATGTATCCAACTTGCTAATGAAAAGTTATATTTAAAATTCAGAATAGTGAGTACAGAGATTTATGTAAGCATTAGCTCATGATAGGGCTGCGCAAATCCTTTTCATCAGCCAGGTGATAGCTCGACTTTCTTCCAGGACAGAGACAAAGCATGCACAGTTATTCCTGCAATTAAACACTGTTGATTTTTAAAAGTACCATATTACTTTTTTCATTAAAGCACAGTCACAAGAAATGAAACACACATGCCGTCATTCGACCTAGTCAATTAAAACTTGTGTTATTAAAGAGATATTTTATGACATTTCCTTACAATGTATATTCTTTCAGTTCTCTAACACCCAAATTTAATGGAAAATTTGGCCTACTGTCTGTGAAGTAGAATCATTGGTTTTCACTGCTATTAACATCCATCCCTGTGCACAGATCCAATCTTAGCTCCTTTGTAAATCTCTTTCTGTGACATTGTTTGAAGGAGGAGGCAAATTTTGCTTGAGTTACCTTCTGGTTCCCTGTGCTGCTGGATTCTCATCCAGATGAGCCTTGATGTTTGGAAAATAATATTAAAAAGGAACTGGATAAGGAACAAACTGTTCACCAGTGAGATTTTTTTTATGAATGCTTTTTAAAATGCCCCCTCCATAAATTTTATTAGCATTTCCAATTTGCAATAATATTGAATTCCTGATGAGCAATTAAAAAATTGTATTTAGATTTCAGCATTTTCTGGATGAAAAAAAAGTCTCGTTGAACCTGATGGGTCTCTGTTTGAATAAACAGAAATTAAAATCTGTCAGACAGTGAGACATCTATTATTATTTTTCCAGATATTGGTGGGCCAATAGGCAATCTGAGGGAGTCAATTGTGGCAGGTGCTCAACATAAAACAAACTTCAGTTGCTCCTAAACAGAGTCATTATCATTCATAACTGACAGTTCACTGAAGTGCAATGTTCACTGTAGTGCAGTTGGGGGATACTTCATTCAGTCCTAGGCAAAAGTTGTCTACTTACTGAGCAATCATAAAGAACTCATTCCTAAGAACTAGCTTCATCCACAGAAGTTGCTCCAAAAACAATAGCTCTTTATTTTTTACCATAGATGTGGCTCTTCTTGTCATTCCTTTGGCTGGAATTTTCTTCCCATGTGTGGTGACTCCTTAGATTTCCTTTCCTTATGACCTGTCAATCCCAAGATCAAGATTAGTCTGCTGTAATGTTGCAATCCTTTGAGCTCTACCTGTCCCAAATGCATCCACAGTATCTAGCCTCCAGTTGTGTACAGGTACCACTCTATGAAGTATGGATCACTCATCCAAAACACCTCCCCCTCAAGATCAAGACTGTGAGGAACTGTTCATGTTGTTCTCCTTTCTGTTCTTGTATGAAGTTTGTTTTCTTGTTTAAATGTAGAAATTACAATTTTCAAAATACGAAGGACTCGCTTGAAAGGTTTTAACCTTTCCCCACTAACCTATAAGGAACATTTCCTCTGTGGTATGTCATTGCTGGGTTTGTAGTTACGTAGAGTGAATTATCTGTGGTTCTCTTTTTTTTTTTCATTTTCTTGGAGGGGTTGGTTCTGTATCAGCTATGCCCAATAAATGTCAGCATTTAAAAAGTTGCAGAGGCAGGCAGTAAATCCCTTGGAGAAAGTGTGAAAATTTCTATTCTTGTTGAATATCAAGTTTATGAATTAATGGCAGTCTTAGACGGGAGGGGGAGAAGATGTGAATCTGAAGGAAAACAGGGAAAAATGGTTGTGAAATATGCATGCATTCCTCTGGGCCAGGAGCCTCTTCAGCAAAAGCAGTAGGAACATTGTATTGTCCAGCGACTGGGTCTCATCTGGGACACCTGTGTGCAGGCTCAGATAGCTTTTTAGCTGGAGGACGCAGACAGGGAACTTTGTAAAACTGAACCAAAACACAGATAGGTGCCAGAGATCGTTCTTTTTGTTTATGTGTACTTTTTTCTAAAGCTATTAAGTATTTTGTTAATCTTGCGCTTTAATAAAACACATTCATTTTTCTCTACCCTTAGTATTTGTCAAGAATTATCAGTGATGCTAGGACACCTGGTCCTGCTTGCTCCCAAATAAGTGGAGTCTGTAACTATGGCCCCTGCCTCTCACATGGAGTGTCTTGCTCCTCTGCAAGATCCAAGAGAAGTTCAAGATGGCAAAGTGCTGCTTTGTTAATTTGCCTGATCCAACCTGAAACTGGGTTGCTGCTTGGGAGAGACGTCTTCCAGTGTTGAGGAAGGTGCCAAAGGGTACATGAGGAAGGAAGCTTGAAATGCAGAAATTACTCAGGGAGTTGGAATACAAATCAGTATCAAAGGCAGTAGTGGACAGGTATGAGCACACTTGTAGATGATACTGAATTTGCTTTACTATTGCATGAAATTATGTGAGTGCAGAGAGGTTTCCTCAGTGCCATCCCAGACTCAAATAGTTGTCTTTTGTGGTGCACATCCTGGGATTCCTAGTCATATTCATAGAATCAGAGTCACAGGATGGATTGGGTTGGAAGGGAACTTAAAGACCATTTAGTTCCAACACCCCTGCCACGAGCATGGACACCTTTCACTAGACCAGGTAGCTTGAAGCCCCATTTAACCTGGCCTTGAACACTTCCTGGAATGGGGCATTCCTAACTTCTCTGGACAATTGTTCCCAGTGCCTTACACCCTCATGGTGTAGAATTTCTTCATTGCATCTAATCTAAATCTACTATCCTTCAATTTAAGGCCATTCTCCCTTGTCTTTGTGAAAAGTCCCTCTCCAGCTTTCATGTCGGCCCCTCTAGGTTCTGGAAGGTGCTATACGGTCTCCCCACAGCCTTCTCTTCTCTGGCTGAACAGCCCCAACTATCTCAGCCTGTCTTCATAAGAAGGGTGCTCCAGCCCTGTGACCATCTTCGTGGCTCTCCTCTGGACTCGCTCCAGCAAGTCCATGCCTTCTTATATTGGGGGTCCCAGAGATGGACACAGTGCTCCAGGAAGGGTCTCATGGGTGCAGAATAGAGGGGCAGACTCACTTTGCTTGACCTGCTGGCCATGCTGATTTTGATGCAGCCTTGGATACAGTTGGATTTCTGGGATGCAAGCGCACATTGCTGGGTCATGTTAAACTTCTTGTCGATCAACACCTCCAAGTCCTTCTCCTTAGAGCTGCTCTCAATCCATTCTCTACCCAGCCTGTGCTTGAACTTGAGATTGCCCTTACCCAGAAGCAGGACCTTGCACTTGGCCTTGTACTTCATGAGGTTGACTTGGTTCCATGTCTCAAGGCTGTCCAGACCTCTCTGGATTGCATCTCTTCCCTCCAGGGTGTCAGACACCACACAGCTTGGTGGTGTTGGCAGACTTGCTGAGGGTACAGTTGGTCTCACTGCCCACGTCACCGACAAAGGTGTTAAAAAGTGCCAGTCCCCATACCAACCCCTTGGGAGCACCATGGACATTCCACTTGGACATCAAGCTGTTCCCCCCAAGTCTTGGAGTGCAATATCCAGTCAATTCCTTATCCACTGAGTGGTCCATCCACCAAATTCATGTTTCTCCAATTTAGAGACAAGGGTGTCATGCAAAACAGTGTCACATGCTTGATAGAAGTCTGGGTAGATTAGGTCAGTAGCCCCATTGTAGAAGGTTACCAAATTTGTCAGGCATGGTTTGCCCTTAGTGAATCCATGTTGGCTTCCATGTGCCTTAGCACAGTTTCCAGGATGATCTGCTCCTTACTGGGCACAGAGGTGAGTGTATTCAAGTGTATTTTTTCAGTTAAACTATGATTTATCAGGTATTTATCAGCTGGCATGTACTGTGATATAGGACTGATATACTGCACATATTGTCTTGAAAGTCCTCATGGGATAGCTGTTTGTTACATTTGTTTTTAATGATGGTAAAATTCAAGAAACATACTTACCATGAGGATCGTTACATGGATAAGTGCAGGTTAACATAAAATCCCTCATAATGTAATATTCAAGCAATAACTAAAGGACATTTTTCCAGCTTCTCTCTCTTCTTGTAATAACATTTTCAGAATATATGTGCGTATGGTTATAGTAAACCTGCCAACTTCCCTCTGCCTTGGGAAGTATAAAAAATACAAATCATCCGTAAATACCAGCAGCAGCATTCAAATAATCACAGAATCACATAATATGCTAGGTTGGAAAGGACCCATGGGATCATTGAACCCAACTCCTGGCCCTGCACAGGACCATCCCTAAGAATCACACCATGTGCCTGAGAGTGTTGTCCAAATGCTTCTTGAACTCTGTCAGGCTTGATGCTGTTACCACTTTCCTAGGGAGCCTGTTCCAGTGCCTGACCACCCTCTATGTAAAAAAAATTTCTAATATCCAGCCTCAACCTCCCCTCACACACCTTCATGCCATTCCCTTACTGGTCACCACAGAGAGATCAATGCCTACCCCTCCTCTTCCCCTCATGAGGAAGTGGTAGACTGCCATGAAGTCTCCCCTTAGTCTCCTCTTCTCCAGGCTGAACAGACCAAGTGACCTCAGACACTCCTCATACAGCTTCCTGTCAAGGCCCATCTTTGTTGCTCTCTCTTGGACACTCTCCAATAATTTAGTATCTTTCTTACATTGCTGTGACCAAAACTGCACACAATATTCAAGGAGAGGTAGCACTAGTGCAGAGCAGAATGGGAAAATCACCTCCCTTGACTGCCGTTTTTCCTAACCTCAGAATACATGCTGCCAGTAAAACTATGTCTGGTATAAAAGTTCCTACTTTTCAGCCCTGGCAAGGCACCAACATAGCATGTGTCTTGATAAAAGTGGCATATGGCACAGAGCCTTTTTCTGACTAATGATGCAGTTGTCCTTCCTTACACCTCTCTTTGGCTGCAGTTAATTTCTGTGGAAAGAGGCTTGCATTGGGCAGAATCAGACCCAGGGACTGTGGGATAGGTTCCTGTCTCACTTGAGAAAATTTTTTGTGGCCTTCCTTTGAATTGCTAGCATAAATGAGAGGAAGAACCAAAGGTCGGAAAATCTTAAAGCCCAAGTAAAGCATCAGTTTTACCAGATTTTCCTGTCAATACTGAGCACAGGACAGTGCTTGAATAAGTATCAGACACGTATGTAAAACAATGTCTTCCAATTACCTTTTTTTTTTTCTGTTTAATGACAGGTCGAAGCTGTTTATTACTTTGCTGTGGGGGATGTTCCAGTGGACACAAAGCAGCTACTCCTTGAGAAAGTTTCAGATGGCTCCTGTCCAGTCAACACAGTCTCTTTCAATGCTAGGGAAGATGAAACTATTATTTTTCTGAAGGAGCTGAGCCGCTTGGCCTCTGGCAGGTATGACAAAGAAGGACAGTAAAGATTTCAGTAGTCATGAAGTTCTTTGCTGATAGGAATGGTATTGGGACATACCTGAATATAATCCATGAGGAAAATGAGACAAAGCTGTTCAGTAAGTGATCCGGGGAGGGGGACATAGTCTCAAGAGGTATGACTAGAATGCAGGCCCTACTTAAACAGTCCAGGTTTTTTCCGCTTATGTTCTCACTAGCTTGCAGAAAGGCCATTCCCTTTTTATGCCTAAAATCCTCTGTCATTTGCCTCTCTCTTGAAGTCTGGAAAACTGCTCAGGGGAAATGGTCACAACATAAACTGAAATAAGTTGTGTTGCTTTGTACATTAGTAGTATCCACAAGCACTAGAAAAAGATTTAGAGTTTTGTTGGATTAAGTGCCATAGAGACAGGTACTGAAAAGGAAATGCCTGTCCTAAATGAGCAGCTCATAGAATAACAGAAAATTGATGGGGTGTTATTCTTCAGGCCTGGTTGTGTGGAAAAGCAGTTCTGTACCATGCTCTCTAGCATCTTTTTGGTATGATTGGTGGAAATTAATATATTCCACATAGCTTGTTGACTGCTTTATCCTGGGAATCAGCCATGTGGTGAGAATCAGCCTTCAGCAGAAATGGATAAGATGACTTAAATCTTGATTCAGTTATCAAAATAAGGAAAACAAATGAACAAATACAAAACCCACAAGACCAAACTCATGCTCAACAGCAGGAAGGCAGTAGGAGTCAGTAGGTGTTCGTCTGCTTGACAGAAGTCACCATACAGTTACAGACTTGTGAAATGGCTGCTAGCTTTTTCTGTTTCTTGTTTGTGCAAGAGTGGGAAGCCCTCCAACAGGAGAAATCTCCCAAATGACAGCAGAGCAATTGGTAAGATGGCAGCTGCTTAGCTCTTGTATAGCCATCTGTGTTTAGAAATAGCTTTTAGGAGATGGGAGCGTCTGCCAAAAACAAGACTGTGGGAAAGTGTTATGTTTGCTCTGGTCTCATGTGTGTTTAAAAGGATCGTGGTCATTTAGAGGCATCGTACCTCTATGGTACCAGGTACATTGCCAGTCACTATCCCTCATTTTCTTTTGGCAGTGTTTATATCTTCTTTATTAAAGGAAAGTGAATGTTTCTTGTATGGTAGAGACAGAGGCAAAAAGGGTTGTGGCAGGGAGCTGAGAGGAATTGGTTTTTTTGATACAATTTTCACTGTTGTCTCTTTACATGAGTCTAGCTTTTGTGCAGAGACTTACAGGGCCAGTTAATAACTTGCTGGTGGATATTTGCCCAATAACTGTATATAAGTTTAAGTCAGCTTTCCCACAGGAATGGCCAAGTTCAGGGGCTTTTCATGGCTTGAACCTGTTTCTAGTGTAGTTCTGTTTTAGAAATGCATTTTTCCTGCTCTGAGAGCTTCTCTGTTTTGACAGTGAGGATAAATGTAGTCTGCTTGTCATCCTGATTTGTATGTCGATAATGAAATAAATGTTCTTGTTAGGCTTTCAACTGGGAGGATAATCTGATAAAAAGGTGTTAGTGTCATCTCAGACATCTCAAATTACATGCCTGCTCAGCCTGTTAAAAGCATTAATTAAAAATAGATTTCCAGGAAATTGAAGAGTAAGGTGCCTTGCAGTAAGTAATATCAAAAAGAAAGAATACTCTACATGAGAAGACTTCAGAAAGTACATAAAGGTATATAAAACATTTGATAATATTAATAATCTTATTGTAGTTGAAGCTTTAGCTATAATTCTGAAGTTGCATGTGTGAAAAACATCTCTTTAAAATTAAAGAAGTATTTATGTATTTTATGTACTGATGGAAACTCATTTTGTGTTACAGATTCCATGCTTTTGCTGAGAAGAATGGCTGTAGAGATGCTACTGGACCTGCACTAAAATATGAAGAGGATGAAAAAAGATTAATTGCCCTGAACTCCAGAAAAGTGAAAGGGCGAATGCCACTAGGTAGACAATATAAATCCCAAGATTATACTGATATTATCAGCGAGATGTCAGAATAGAAATGTAGTATAGGAACTTGATGAGTATAAAATCAAAAGAAACCTGTAGGTGTGAGTGGTGTGAGGACAGGACTGGTATGGAAATGGAAGTTCTCTGGGTGAGAAGGACAGGGCAAGGAAAAGAGAAAATGAGAGTAGTGGATGCGCGTGGGAGAATGAAAGAAAAGTGAAAAACAAGGAGAAGAAGATCATTTATTTAGGAATATGAAGAAAAGTACTTGTGTGCTTATGCAGGTGACCTTGTGGAAATGTATGGAGAAATGGTAGAAAGGAAGAGGAATAGTGTGGCAGACCATACGATACAACAGGCACATCAATACAGGCCAAGTTCATAGGTAATATAAGGAGATTAAATCAACAGGAGGTTTACTTTCTTCTCCCAAGAATTTGTCACAAAGACAGGCAAAAACCGTAGTAAAGTGACTGTAGAGAAGGCAGGGCAAAGTGGTGGTGGGAGGATTGATAGAAAAAATGCCAGAAGGAAACAACCAAAATAAACAGTTTCACTGTTGGGTGGAGCTGGGCAGAAAGCTCAGTTTGTTTCTCATTAGTCACAGTGCTACTTCCCCTGGGTAAGTGTTCAGTGGGACTGGACTGTGGTTTCGGCCAGGGCGGGAGGAGAAGGGCTTGTGATGTGAAGTGAGGCTTTGTGTGTCAAATCTGATGTCTTAGCAGGAAAGTAAAACAAAAAATTTCTTTTAGACATCAGGAATCAGAAGACATCTTTAGTCTGATGGCTCAATACACCTACCCCTCCCCTCCTTCCCCTTTTTTGCTGGGGGCATTAATGTTGCCTCAAAGGTAGAACAGTGATATCCTCTTCTCACTGTTATGGAATGTATGGCAAGGTGGATTTGGTGCCTCACATAAGGCTGTTTGTCAGTCTTGGACTGACTGGCCCATATTTGGGTTGTAATGAAGTTTCTTGCATACTAAGCTATCTTTCACCAAGACTATAACAGTACAAGAGAAAGAACCATTGTGAGGGGGCAGAAATAAAGGAGTGAGGTATCACCTGCTTTTTTGAGTTGTGAAGGGACACGCAAGCCTCACCCATGCAGAGTTTAGAAAGCGACAGCAGAGTCTGCTTCAAGACACTATAGTTTCATACTAATGTGGAGCAGTATAATGGTTGCCTTCAGTCTGCCATGAGTGCTTTCTTGCTGTACCACATTTGGGGGTGTGCATGGGGGGAGCTGGCTCCCTCTTCCCCTGGGGCAGTCAGCCTGTTTCAATAGATGAGCCTAGAGCTCCTCTATGACCGAAATTACTTCCTCACCACTGTTTCTAAAGCTGAAAGCTGAATGGCTTTAATCACTCAAAAGGGCAGTAATCCCCTTGAAGTGCATTGTCTGTTGCGTCTTATTGCTATTATGGAGTAGAATTTACACATTAAAAAGGAACACAATTAGCTTTCTGCATTTACTGGGTATTACAAGCACAATCGTGACATCACTGGCAGCCAATTGGAGTGTTTCAGTCATATGCAGAATCTAAAGTCCTTTCAGAAAAGAAAACACATTGAAGACATTATTCTGGTCTATGTCTGATTTCTCTTGTTTCAGAGACTCCTTCAAGGGTGTAGTAATAAGGCAATAAAAATAAAAGTGTCGATTACTCACTAATGGGCTCTGATACTGGTTCTTGGATGTGTGGCATAAACTACACAAGGAAATAAATAGAGAATGAACCAGAGATTTAATCTTCCAAATGTGGTGTTTCTAAAAACTAAAGGGAGGCACAGGAGTATTTTGATTATGTTCCTTTTTGCACCACAAATGCAACAGCTGGAAACTGAAACTCATAACCATGTTATATGGACTGGAAAAGCTGTTTTAAGGACATCTGATAGTTTCTGGGTATCCACTGAATATCAGCATTTTGCAAATACTGGATATCTTCATGTTCACTCCTTTTCATCTGCTTAACCAAAACAAGTCAGAAGTGATCTATTTAAAATTTTAGATAAGAGCTCAATTCTCCCCTATTTTGCATCTTGAGCAGACATTTAGAAAGCAAGTGTGAGAAACTGACAATATTGAATTTTTTTACACTCATTTTGAGTGGGTGCTCAAGATCAAAACAGGTGTAACTCATTAAAGAATTAAGGTCCTTATGCTAGCAGCTCCAGATTTACTTATGGCAGAGAAATGCTTTTACATAAAGCCTAATTTCACCAATGTGAAAATATCTCCTTATCCAGCACTAATTTTCATGTTATCACTTCTGCCTACATTCTTTGTGCAGTTTATGCATCTGCAAAAAGCTGTAGAATTAAGCAGTCTTGTTATGTAGTTAAAATTATAAGTGGAAAGGAAGTGACATTTAAGTTGGAACTTGAAGACATAGAGGGCAAGGAATGGTGGAAGCTGTGGAGAAAAGATGTCTTTCTGAAAAAGGGCACATTTGTGTCATCTGCTTGGAGTAACAGGGTGATAAGTGCTACATAGGGCTTGAAAAGCACTGGTGCTTTGAACTAGATCCTGAAATGAATAGAGGGTTCTCAGTGGCTGACATAGAAATAGTAAATTTCTGTGTAGTGGTTTCTGTGTGCTGGAATAGATGAGCTGGCATGTGCAGAGAAAATGCAAATAGATTGAAATCAGGATTTTACTGATGTGATAAATCCAAACAGGGAAGTGTCTAACCTCCTTGAGAACAGTATAAGACTCTGTCTTATACTTGATTTTTCACATTTACCTGGTTGTCAGAGGGAAAATTTCAGGCTGTTATGTGTGAAAAAGGGAAGCGTAAGAGCATCATTCCCCTGTATGACATTGAAGTCAATGAACTCTGCACTGTTTGTGTACACTGACATGGGACGGATGGAACCCTCCCTTTGGAGAGCCAGGATAATGACTGAAGAGTAGCTACTTTGCTTACAAGCTGTAGCAAAGATCATTGCCTCTGTTTTTTTCTTGTGTGTGCTTTGTCTAGTCTCAGCAGCCTAACCTTGGCCTGGCAAATCTCTTTGCTAATGTGTAGAGAGTGATGCAGATAACTGTTCTGTGATACCACATGGGATACAAAGTTCATTTGCTTTGTCCATTTGCCCAGTGGAAAAGGGGCAGCATTGGGCTGTAGTGAGTTTCAGTAAGTTTCAGGGCTGTTTGACCTGGCAAGTATGCAGGTAAAAGCTTCTTTGTGCCTTCATTCATCCCGCTCTAAGTGGAGATTTTAAAAATCAATGCTTTAGGGTATACTGCTGTGTTGTGCTGCCACGTGGAGGCTGAGAACGGGACTGGCAGTGAAGAAAAGCAATTTCCCCATCTTCCCTTGGCAGCAAATTCATTTTCAAATAGATCTTATTCCATTATATTTGGATTTTCTTGCTTCTATGGTCTAAGTCTGATAATCAGACAAGTAAGAAATGCTTCTGTTTTCCATGATTTGCTTTTGTATTGGTATTTGCTTCCTGTTTCAAAGATATTGTAGATATTTTGTAGGCTTTTTTTTTTAATAGGCTTTTTTCATTAGCAATATGACAATCAAACAGGTTACAGTGACTTGTCAAACTGGATGAGTTTGTTTGCAGGGAGGTACCTGGGGAAAAGCTGCTTCTTTGAGACCGTCTGCCAGTTAAATAACTGGGAAATGGAAATGAGAGCAGTTATGCGTTTCTGTGTACATGTGCAAGTGTGTTTGTGGTTTGGCTTAGATCTACCATCTTGCTTCTCAATTCACTGGTGTCAGCAAAATGCTCCTGCCCCTTGCCACAGGCTCTCCCTGCACCCTTCCTCACCCTCTTCCTCTTTTCCAGGGCCTCCCATCTCCAGAGCAGAAACGCCTTTACCTGCAGGCAGGGCAGTGCTGGAGCATTCCCCAGGCTGAGGTGCTGTGCAGGATGGCTGCGGGGGGAGCCGAGGGAAGCTGGCTGTGCTTGGCGCAGGCCGGAGGTGCAGCAGGGTGTTCAGGCCGCTCCCCTCGTGGGTGACTGCCATTGCAGTGGGGTGGCTTCTGAATCAGAACCTGGGGGGCCCCGGAGGCCCGGCTGTTCCACTGCCACCCAGAGCGGCTGGGAAAGTATATTAATACGCCGGCACGCTGGCCGGGCTGGGGGAAACGCAGCTTGGTCCGGAATGTCCAACACAAAGGGAGAACACCCCGTGGCAACTCGGTGCCTCGCTTGCCAGCCTCCCAGCCTGTGCGGTGGAGGGCACGGAGCCCAGCGTGCCGTGGGCTTGTGGGTAGCCCAGGCGTGGCCAGAAATAAATGAGCAGAGGAGGCCCTTCGGCTGGTGTTCCAAGGGTTTATTGTAGAAGCTCCCTCGAAGGGGACCGGATATGAAGAGTACAAGACAAGAGACTGAGGGGCTTTTTAAAGGGAAGCAGGGAAGGGGGCGGGGTGGCATAGCAGGGACCTATAGGAAGAGGAGAAAGGTGGGACAGGCCAGTGTACCTTCCCTTAGGGAATGCAAGGGGTGTCTGTCAACTGTAGACCGAACCACCCCTCAGGAATCGTAGGAATTCAAAGGCAGAAGCCGTCTTCACAGAAAGGGGTTTTACTCTTTGGTACCAGCCCACCAAACCTCTTTTTCTGGGCTCTGTGGCCCCCTGGTTGGTTCATTCACCACAACAGGAAAGTGCTTCATGGCAGGGAGAACCAGGATGGCCCTTTGTCTCTCTGGATAAAGTAATTTTTTAAGACAAGATTATTCCTGGGACATGGGTGCCTGAATGTGTACAAGAGACAGTGGGCTTGGAGTAGTTGTGAACTGCACCCTCCAGAGGGGTGACTTTCTTCGGTTGGTGGTCCCCAAAAAATGGCATATCTGAGGTGTGAGCAGAGGAAATTTAAACCAAAGTGAGGTTCATACTTTCTTGGTCATTTACCAGTGATGTGCTTTGAGGGATGGGCCACAGCTGAGAGCCATATCTGGAAGATCTTATGCCATGCATTTGTATGTAGGTTTTGATTTTGGGGATTCAATTTTGAAAGACACAGGGTTCTTTTGCCGCTCCTCCTTAGCTGTTAGGGAAAGGAGGTCAAGGTAGAGGTGCAGCTGAACTTCCTGTACAGAGAGAGAAAGCTGCTGTGGATATCACTGCTTGCAAGCTTCTCTCCCAATTGAATCCAAGAAAAAATGTTGTCAGAAAAAAGGTTTTAAGCAACTGGAATTTTGCAATGTGCCTACATTTGTGCTGTGTAGCAGATGACATCAAGCATACTTGCTTTGAAAGGGCATGCAGTGTTACTTTGCTTTGCTGGAAGCATAAATAAAGAAAAAATATCTTCTCATGTAATACCAATTCAATACATCTATCTTAATGGGGACAGTAACAATAATCCTGTAAAACTGATGAGTCCATAGCAGCAATGGACTGCTTCATTTAAGGGGAAATGAAGCAACACAATGATAGAATTGTTATTGTTTTAGAGGTAGTTGAAGTATACATATTTCTTTAAATATTTTCAAACATTACGTTAAAAATATTCGTAAAATTAAGTCTGGATAACAGCAATTGACAGCTTGTGGAGGATATCCAGATTTAGTTGGGGACAGGACCACTGAAACTGCATTCTTAACAGCCTTAAACTTAGAACTACATTCATGCATGGTGTGAATGCATGTGTTTGCATTTCTGGGGAGAGATTGCTTATAAAAGTTCACTTCTTTACAAAATATTTGAAGAGAATACTTTTCTTCAGTTTAACAGGAAATGATTACAGACTGAGGTTTTTTCTCCCTTTTGTGTTTTATGTTGTGGAATGATCTGCCTTACTAAAGCTTTTTGTGATTTAGGAAATGTTAATCTTTCCTAGGGGCTGCAACAGATATTTTGAAATGCAGGAAGGTCCCAGGAGATGGCAGTGTACAATAACAGAATTCAAAATATTTCTGGGAAACTGAAAGCATTTCACAATTAAAATTGAGTTCTTATTTGTATAACTTTCTTCTTCTTCTTCTTCTTATTATTATTATTATTATTATTTCCAGAAATTTTATCAAAGAACAAAATGATCAGGTTTGTTTGTTTACTGGTTGCCTACTTTAGTAGGCAAGTTTGCATATCTTATCTTTCATACAGTGAACCATCACTGTATATTAACTGAACCACTGGATGATCAGATACAGTTTGCCTTGTACAGCATTTTTATGTGCAATTCATTAATAGGTTGTGATCTGCAATAGTTTATAACCTGTATTTGTGGTTAGGATAGCTGATGATTCAGTTTCTTTTATATTTTTACTGTAACACTGTGCACAGTTTCTCTGCATTGTCCTCTATTGGTGTTTAAACTCTGAACCTAATTTAACACATTTTTAATAGTGATTCTACTCCTTAGGTATACAAGGTGTCTCAATTTTAGTAGTTTCTCTTTATGAAATAAATAAATATTTTTATTATTTTCATCACGAAGGACATATCTGTTGAAATTAAGAAAACCTTGTCTCAATTCCAGCTTTGGATTTTTTAAACTTTTTTTAAAATATAGCCTTGTAGTAAATTTTTTTTTTGGTAGCATTTGTTTATGACTATTGAGAATTGTTGGGGTGAAAATAAATCTATCTTTAGCAAAATTTCATCTGATTTCCCTGATGACTATCAGGGAAAGAAGATTTAAATAATATTAATTATGTACTTTAGGAAATGGAAAGAATCAAAAATGTCTTCTCTTTAAAATGTCAAAACTGAGTTTAATATTTGGAGCCAAGTTTTGCAATGAAGACCAGGGGGCAACAAGTATTAATTTAATAATGAATTTAATTGTGGAGTTTCCTTATTATTTTCTGAGAGTGTTAATATAGATTTGCTTCCACTGTGGGAACAATCTGTGGCCAACTTTAGAGGTTAGTTCCAACATACTAAGCACTTCTTATGTCCTGGAGCCAGGCTTGAGCCTTTTTTTGAAGTCTGTCGGAGGACAGCACTTGTCATTGCAATGGGACCTCAAGAAAACAAGGTTATATGGCAATGTCTGGACATACCAATGACTTTGTGGTGATTGAGGAGTTATAAAAAGCAGAAACTGTATAAAAATGTGAAGTTCTACTTATTATTTCTCTTGCAGTAGCTGGTGTCTGTGAAGATGTCTTTTTGATCTGGAAGGAGCTGGAGGAAGCCAGGAGTACAGTGAGACAAGTTCAGAAAATGTTATCAGAATCTGACCAGTCTGCTTCTCAAGATGGTATAATTTATGTTTCTTTCAAGACAGCTACCATTATATTAATGATCAACATCTTTTTGTGAACAGTTTTGATTGCACATCAGTTTGGGGATGATTTTCTCAAAAATGTCTGTATACAGGATATAGCACCTATATGTCTATGTAGCACCTATAATTTTTATCTAAACTTAGGATTGCTTAAAACTTTCCAATACAAATCTCTGTTTACTATGGCTTAAACTTGCTAAACTTTAACAGCTCAGGTTGGAACACACCATTTTTAGTTTATCAGTGACTAGGTTTAGAAGTTATCTCGATTTTAGGATATGGGAATTATTTTGTAGTGTTTTTGTGATCCCTTCCTGTCTGCCTGAACCAGTAAATCTTCCATTTTTTCTACACAGTGCTGGGGAAATACCTCTTCCCTCTCCCATCACAGTCTTCTTGGGATAGCCTCTAACCTAGTGGCTAGTTCATTCCACATAAAGGGAAGAAGCAGAGGGATTGCATTTCTGTCAAAGGCGAAGGTCTGAAAACAATTCAGAATAAGCACTCTGACAACTCCTGTCTTAAGAAACATAGGGGAACACCTACATTTGTTCATTAAACCAATAGCTCCTGCCATTATGTTTGGCCTAGAACATGACTCATTTGTTGTTCTGTGCATGTTGATTGGGTTGAACCCTGTTGGAGACAGAAGCATAGCTAGTTTCTGAATTTCTGTTCTGGAAGGCTTTAACAAGGGACAGTGAGAAGCTACTCAGTCCTGCAAAGATGGAGATGCTCTGGGCATGCCCTGAAGCAGAATGATTCCACTGACAAGACTTAAATACTAAAAGCTTAGGAATCTGTAGAGTCTAGGCAGCTTCAGCATTGGATTGCAATTGGGGGGATGGGTTTTCAGGATCAGAGCCAAGATTGTCAGTGCTTATTTTCTTCATTAGTCCTGGTTTTAAAATACTTACCGTGGTATTTTTTGTGTAAGTTGATAAGAGATTCAGGGTGAATTAGCAGGAGTCATGGGTGATTTTGTGTAGCTCCAGTACTGTTTTTGCAGTTGCTTTCGCTTTGTCTAGATGGAGGCTGGGACCAGATGGCCTTTTCTGGATCATCTGCTGAGGAATGCTTTGTACAACCAGTTGGTCAGTAACTTGAACTGTGTTGAGATGTGTGACTGGGGTGGGGATGATGAAGATTTGAAGCTGGGAAGGCTCTCTGGCTGCACTGGGTTTGAATTTCTGTCTATAACATAACTCTAGTTAAATCTAGAGGTTTTTTAATCCGTGAAGGCATGATATAGTTTGTTATACTGAAAAGAGCATCTTCTGAATTAGCAGGACTTACCATATTAGTTAAACATCTCTTCTGTAATGCATATGAACAAAGAGACCACAATAAAACTGCAAGGACAGCCCTAATGTCGATGTTTATGTGTTCCTGACTGCACAGCTTTAATGTTATTTTAGTGTTTGCCTTGATACATAATCACTTCATAAATAAATTTAAAAAAATGAAATTAGAGTGTGATATATTTTTTCAGTTCTTCAGCATTATTTGGCTATTGCCCATTGATCCAAATAACTGTAGTCTTTTGGTTTGCATGCATTTCTTCTCAATTCTTCCTTCATGATGTGTTTAAAATGATTTGCAGCAAAATGTCTCTATGTTAAGCATGTGTAAGAAAGAAAACAGTTTTCTTTTCAAAACTGTGTGAGCACACTTATGACACTTGTTCTAAGGACCACAAGCAATCATAAAGCAAAAGTTTCCATATGAACGGGCTCTGATCGTGCACCTGCCCTGATGTTGGCTGATCTCTGTTTGTTTAAGGGCAATAGATGCCTCCATAGGTTTATTTACAGGCTCAGGATCTCACTACTGTGGTCACTGTAGCTGCATCTAAACTGAGTAGACGTTTATACCACCTTGGTCGACCAAAATTGAAGTGTGATGAAATAAGTTCACCCTGCTATGAGACCCACTGCCTGGTCATTTGGTTTACTGGGATAGGGATGAGTGAGTGGAGAGTCCTGTATCCTTTTATCTGTATTATCTGTATGCTATACTGGTATCCAGAGACGTGCAGTGCCCTACCTTAAGATAGTCCTTAGAAAATTTATAAGCTAATATGACATCATAGTTTGCCTTTTACTTTAAATAGCCATCTCTAAAAAGATCAATGTTAACCAATAATCTTGACTGTATTTTCAATTATATCTTCTGTTGTTTCATTTTCTCAAATGATTCTCCTTGAAGTTAGACATCTTATTCAGGAATACTTTCTGGCATTTTGTAATTCAGCTACTAAGGAAATTCCTTTTATATGTTGATCTTCTCACTATTTATTGTCTTTGCTCCCTGTGTTCTGGTGGGTTTTTTTCCAGTTACAAAGGAATTTGTTGCAATGAATTGTCTGATAAGAAAAAACCCCACAGCCAAAGTAGAGACTATTAAAAATCACTCAGAAATATCTGTTTGCTCCAGTGCTTTCAGAGCAAGCAGAAGAAGTTTGAAAATTTTGATTCCAGTATCAGAATCTGTTTTTAAAAATACCCTTTTCAAAATTAACCATGTTATACAGGAGATTTTGTTTGTCATATTTTCTTTTTTAGCAAACAAAGCTGATCATCCATTACTAAAACATGTAACTGACAAATATTTGACTTCTGAGAAGTGGTTGCAGAAGTATGGCTTGAAAGCTCAGAAGCTCACGCTGTACGACGCGCTTGCTGATTGTGTTTTTCGCCATGTAGATGGGCTTGTTGACATAAAAACTAAACCAGAGGATGAATGTTCACAAACGGATGCTGTGAGTATTGTTAATTTCCCCTCACATCCTAAGAGTTGTTTGTTTTTTCTTTTAGAACTTGAAAACTTGGTTGATGGATAAATTGATTACATGGTGTATGGCCTTGTTTTGTAGTTTTTGTTAAAATCAGATTATTGGTTATTGAGACAAGAATAAAATTGTCTCAAAGAGCTTTTTTAGAATGACTGCTTTAAGGAGTCCTTGCTGGTTCACATAAAATCTAAAAGGAAGAATCAGGACTGGCTTAAGCAATGCCTTGGTTTTCTTTGTATTTCTGTGGGGTGGGGCAAAGATTGCTTGTCGTCTTTAGAGGATGTGTTAGTCTCAGCTGCTGCAGTGTCTTGCAGGTCCTTAAGAAAATATGGTTTAATTTGTCTTCTATTTGTTTTTCTCAAGCTTTACCATTGCACTCTTGGGTAAGCTTCTGGTTTTTTGCTAGCTGCAAGAACAAAACCAGTTTCTATTGAATCTTGCTAGGAGCAAATTCTGTGACCACCACATTCCATGTTTATTTCTACTCTCGTTCCTATGCAAAAGCATGTACCTTTGAACTTCGTTCCCCAAATATTAAAGGCACTGCAGAATAATATGTTTTGGAATGTGAAATTTGTTTGGTTTTTTTTTGTAGGAGACAAAGAGGAAGCTAATTCATGCAAGATACTGTGACAAGTTTGTACATACCCTCTGGAAAGATGGATCTGTAGTTCATGTTTATGTTACTACAGAAAAGTATAAGCAGTACAAAGAGAAAATGAAGACAGCTCTCAGACAAGTGGAAGAAAGGTTTGTGTTCTGTCACATAAAATCAGTTTGATCACTTTACTTGAGCATTAAAAAGTTTGACATTTACTGTCATAATAAGTTGAAATGGTAAACTGACAGCAGCAGTACTAAGCGAGAAGTTTATTTTAAATGAGACTCTTGTATGTAGGATTTCTTAGTAGCCATATAAGGAAACTGATGAAGATTTTGAACTTTTGTTCTCCTTCTGAAATAAAGGTCTGAAAGTCAGTCTGCACACTTTTGAATTACTGCTAAAAGTGCCAAAAAACTATTGGGACTATTATGGCAGACAACTTCATGAATCATCAATAAAACTTAGTAAACATTCATCCTGTGTACCTAGGATCCCTTGTGACACCAAGAAGCACAGCTTGGCTCGTTCCCCTCCTGATGGTGGTTATCTGCCCTTTTTGCAATTTTGTGTTGAAGAGAAGTTTCAACAGTGTAGATCAGAGTCAGGGCATGAGCTGTTAAGTAATGCATGTGATCAGAAATTCACTGCTTAAACTAGCTGCCTAATTTACATTTCTGCAGCCATATAGACACTTAGGTTTTGTATGACATCTACAAAATAATAGGCAGTCTAACTTATTGTAGAACAGAAAAAATAAATGTTGCCCTCTGTTTTGTATAGTAGGACAACGAGATGTCTCACTGAAAAAAGCAGGATGTGAATTTTCATTTTATTGGTGAATTTTTCATTTTATTGGTCCTTCCCTACCAAAAATATAACAGCCTGATTATGTTTAGCAAGGTCAAACTGAGTTTTGTTATTCCTTTTAGTTTATCTTCATCTTACTGTATTTAGGATAACATTTACATACTGTCAAAGGAAAATTTGAGATAAGCAGTTCTGGTGAGTATATATTTTTGAAATCCAAGTTGAGATTAAGGGCTTGCTGTTTTGAATGTTGCATCTCAATGTTAAAAAGTCTTGTAGACCTTATCAAACACTTTGGGAGAAATAACTAATGACAAAATAGCTATCAGTAGCTAATGTAACAGGATCCTTACATTTCCATGACACAATTTTTTTTGAAACCTTTTGTGGAGATGAATATTTTTCCAAGGGCCATTATGTTCCTTGTGTTAAATGTCTCTGTTTCAGGGTACATGAGTATTTTATGACTCTCAAGGGAAATCAGATTTGGACTTGCTGCAGCCATTAATAAGAAAATATTCTTGTGCAGAGCAGTATGTATGCATGTATTTAACTGGCAGGCACACTCCAGTCCTGTTTAAAATGTAAATCTAAGTCTGTATTTAAGGCTCAAGGTCCACAAATCATTGAAGCATCTGTGTTATATTAAGGCTCTTCAGAGTGCTTAAGTTCCTTGGAGAATAGGTTCTCAAGTGGTTCCTGTGAAGGGAGGCATAGTAGTATAGGCTTAAATGATTTACTGAGATGAGTCTGGAGAACAGATACAGAGACTATAGTTATAGTTGCTTCCACATCGGATTTCCCAGCCCAAACTACCTGATAATTGACTTTATAAAGGTGCTGTATTGTTTTGCCTTTTTTTTTTTCTGTCTCTAGATTTCTATTGAAATAAAAAAATAAAAATGTCTGGGGATGTTATGTAGGGGCAGGGGACTGATTCATCAAGGGCTTCTGACAGTGACTACTAACAGGTGTTTAGGGGAAGAGAGTAAGAAGTACAGCAGTGACAGAAAGATCCTATCTTTCAGATTCTGATACACAGAGCTCTAAAGATGTTACAGAACAGGTTTTGATATTTTTTTCCTCTTCCAGGATTAAGTGGCTTCAACAAGGAAGCAGAGGGCTTTTTGGGAATGTGTTTGAAGATGATGTCTATATTCTTATTGATACATCTCAGTCTATGAACAACAAGCTGCCACTAGTGAAGGAAAAAATATTTCAGCTAATACAGGTATGATAAAGTTGACTGTGAAGGCTGAGGAGCATTTTCAAGTGAACGGATCTTTTCTGAATGGTTGTTACTCTACGTTTTATTTATTTTTTAAAATATTTTTTAAAAATAGCAGCTTTATAAAAATATTTAGATTTTTCTTCATGTGCTCATTTTTCAGTTAAGAATTTATATTTTCCCCTCATTTATACAACTATTGAAAAAATCTGGAGAAAATATTAAAAATTGAAAAGGCTTAAGTAGTTCTTTCCCCCAAGCCACCTCCCTTCTAAAAAAAGAAAAACAACCAACCAACCAACCAACCAACAACAACAACAAAAAAACCAAACCAAAAACAAGCTATGCAATGAAACACCTTTTGGCATTTTCATTTTTGCATTTAAGCAGTGTCATCCAATTCCATTGGCTTGCTGTGATTTGTAATGTGTTCTAGATTCACTTTCATACTTCTGCAGTAGAGGGTGTACAATGTTTTGAACGTCCTTGCATCTTACAGTGACCCAGAACTTTACAAAGGGACTGATAAAGTGCAGAAGTACTTCAAAAGCTGTAAGTGCTGGGAGACACACCTAAGACAGGATTTGTCTTACCTAGTTTTAGAAGTCTACCTAAATCTACCTAATGATGTCACCTAAGCTAACATTAATATTTCAGAGACATGATTAATCTTAAATTTCTTTAGTCCTAAGAGAAGTAACTGAAATAAAAATTCAGTCTGGCATTGATGGCAATCATTAGTAGGACTAAAAATACTAAAACTGTGACAGAGAGGTTTTTGAGCTAAGTGCTCAAGTCATAGAACATAGTACCTTGTGGTCTTCTAAGCAGACCAGCACTAGAAATATATTAGATACTGTGCCAGAAGGTTTCACAGGCAGCTGCACAAAAATTGTGATGAAAGGGTGGCAAAGACTCCAGGCTCTGAAAGTTTGTACTTGCCTGTACAAATCTTCCCTGACTTATAACTTCTGTCCAAAAAGCTACTTTAGCAAATTCTTGATTTTCTCCTGCTGTCCTAGTTCCCCTTGCCAGTGCTCTTTATATGATTCTTGTTCTGCTCCTCTAAATGATATTGTACTCTCTTTCTGATTTCAATTTCCCTTGGTAAGCAGTAATAATCTCTTTCTTGCACCACTGATCATACCCAGTTTCATGCCCTCCTACACATTTGCTGTTTAAATTGTTTGAGAAATATGAGTATATGGAGACTTACTTTGGGAATTTCAAGCAATCTTAATAGTTGCAAGCAATAATTGCCTCTGGTTTTGTCTCTGTACACCATAACTTTTATCATATATGTTATCATAATTTATTGTAACCATATAATTAACTATGTATTAATGAAAACAATTGCTAGTACTCATTATTTCGGGATACAAGTATATTTTCTTTTAATAGTAGGTAAAATTCAGATGGTGTCTCTTGCAGGAACAACTGAGATACAAGAAGAGATTTAACTTCGTGAAGTTTAGTGCCCAAGCAGTGGCATGGCAAGAGAAACTTGCTGAGGTTAATGAGGAAAGTTTGCAAGATGCTTGGCTTTGGGTAAAAGGGCTTGAGGTAATATGGCAGCTGATTATCACAAAGAGTGTTTGTTCGAAACTGTATATGTTTCTCCACTATCTGTATGGTTAGGGAGATTTTGCATAGACTAAGTATTTGACTTGAGTAAGCAAAAAGTATAGATGATGGATAAAATTAAGTAGATCTGAATACAATGTGTGTCAGGTATAATAATCCTTTAACAATGGACCTGTTTATAAGATCATATTAATTCAACTTGCAGCCTGCTATGTTTAGTAGCTGCAATGCGAGCATTGGCCAATTTGAATTCCGTAGGAACCATGTCATTGCTCAGACCCTGTGTCTAAATTTGTCATTCTTGCTGCAGGGCTGATGCATGGATGAGAGGTGTTGCTGGCAGACTTACAGCTCAGAGGTGGTACAGGAAACCAAAGCCAGCAAACTGAAGAAGCATTTCAAGTCCCTTTTGATGGACAGACAGCTAACTTTAGGTGCCATAGAAACATGAGAACAAACATACTCAGACCAAACATCCTTCTATCTCTCCAGTATTCTTTCTCTGACAGTGGCCAAAATCGGAGTTTTTTTCCCTGAAACAGAGCAGAACTGCTTGTAGTCAGCCACAGTCATCCACCAGATTGTAACTATCAGCAGCTTTAGGACCACTTAATGTGTAAAATTTGGACAGCAATGTTATGAACACAGGACTGAAAATCAGTTGTGTAAAGCTATAGATACATCCCACATTATGTTTTCTAGCACAAAACCCCATGTTCACATAATAAAACTCCTCAGCATTTTGACAGTTCTTCCTCAGACTTAATATGAAATTCCTGGGAACGAGGGAATTGGGGAAGCTACATAGTGCCTCTGAGACCACAAAGCAAGATCAATAACTTGGTATTCTCAGAAAATACTAACATGCCAACACACAGAAAAAAAGAAAGTATTCGTGTGCGCTCCCTGAATAGCTGAACACTTGTAACTGAGCTTATTTAGCCTTATTTTGCTGCCCTTCTTGAGGCTTGAAAACTTGGCTCTGTTTAAGCCATGTATGTTGCACAGCATCATGCAAGTTCAATAATACTTTGGAGTATCATATTTTGATACCATCTTGTATATGTGAATGGCCTTTTCCATCATTATTCATAAACGTGTGAATTTTTAATTATAGATTTCATTCTAAGTTCAGATTAGGTATCTGAAATGGAATAGGAAATGGCACAAGAATGGTCTACTTTCTTTCAGGGATGACATCTGCTGCTGACCTTTTAGCCTTTTGTAAGCATTGCAGGCGTAAGTCTGAGATCAAAAAGCTGGCTTTGCAGTGAAGCTGAAATGAACAGAGGGTTGCTCTGGAATATTAATCAGAGTAGATCCTTTGATCCCATTTTATGCTCTTTGGTCCCAAGATTATGAATAAAGAAGCTGAGCTATAAACAGTTACTAACTGTTGCTTAAAAATCCTTTAGATGGGATAATATTTAACATTTCAGTGGTAGTAATGTCATATAGTTTAAATATGTAATTGTTGTTTAAACACTGATAAAACTGCTGTTCATTTCTAACAGTAGCAATTGAGAAACCTAAAATGAACAGCTTTCACCATAAGGTATGTGGCTATTTTCTGCACATCATCAGCATCCACCCTATGTTCCCATGATGTGAAAAGAAGTGAAAGAAGCTGTTTTGTCTCAAATCAGTTCAAAACTATTATCAAAAAGAGGCAGGATGGCAAATTTACACATGATAATGAGCAATATGTCTAAAACTATAATTACTAAATCATCAAGAGTATTAGATAAATTTAACAGCTTAGGCTGGTTATTTCTTATGGGTGGGTACTGGTAAGGATTGCTTGTGAGTTAGAAGATAAGATTATTAAGTAGATGAGCTATCACATTGCCTGGCCCATGCACTCTTATGTAGCCATACAGAGTAACTCTCAGAATGTACCTTCTGTGCCATTTCACCTGATTTCCTTTGCCCTTTTTAATAGAACTGATTACTGCTGGGAAGGACTGGAAGAAGTTTTAACACGATTAATTGGACTGAAGAAATAATGCTATCTCTTAGCATGTTTTTGCATGTATGGGTCAATGTTAGATATTTACATTTATCTTCTGTAAGGCATTATATACATAGATCCCAAATGTCTTCTTGCACCACTACAATCCTCACTGCCCTCCAGAGCAGTACTCAGGTGTTATACAAGCATAAAACAGACTCTTATCTTTTTAGAGGTATTGCTTTGGTTCCATTAAAAGACTAAGACTTGATGAGATAGTTTTTCATAGTGGTAAAACCTTACATGTACCTTTAGTTTGGAAGGTTTTGTACATAATGTTTGAAAGGTTGACAGTTGAAGATATAAAATGTAGGGTTTAGGTTCCTAAGCCATGAAATGCATTTCAGTGAGTTTAGTGTAAAAAGAAGAAAGATAGATCACGATCACTAAGTATGTGAATGACACAGGAAAAATGCTAGTATTACTCTGATGGAAAATGGAAATTTTTAGTGAGCACAGCGCATGAGCTGGGCATATTTTGTTGCTATACCTTACTTTTTTTGTGCTAAAATATTAATGATATTTAGATTAATGTGCCCAAGGGGTAGATGGAAGAGAGCCTGGAAAAATATGTTTGGAAAATCCAGAACTCCTTTACCAGTTTTTGAGAAATAAACTTGTGCAACTCTTTTGTGCAAGTTTTGAACTGTTTGGTTAAGTAAAGTATGTGTTTCAAGGGAGTGTGATGAGTCAGTGAGCAGGAGCATCAGTGGGAAAAATGAAGAGAATATATCTTTTGTCTTACATCTTCCTATCTGTTTATAGTTTTTTAGTGATTGCTTTTTCTTGTATAGCTCAGATTTCTGCTGCCAGCATTTTGCTTATGTGTGTTTGCATAAGCACTGAATACCAATCTGGTACCAATTTATGTTACTTTGACACTTGCTTAGCTTTGTAGCTACATGACATAAATGTTTTCACCATTTTACTAGTCATTTTGGTTCTGTATTATCCCTTGAATTAGTACACTGTCATTATGAATTTAAGAACAGAGGCAAAGAACTGTTAGTATTTATAGCTGTTTCTTTGTCTTTTTCTCTTTGGTTTCTTAGGTTGGAAGTTCCACAAATACACTCAAAGCTCTCCAGATTGCTCTTGCTGATACTGACACTCAGGCTATTTATCTCTTGACTGATGGGAGACCTGACCAGGTAAATCAAAATGAGAAAACAGAAAATGCAGAGAAGTGGTATCAGAAGTTGGAATTACAAGATGAATGTCATGCCTGCACTGCTAAGTCTTGCGGAGTCTCTTGGATGTTTATCAGCATTGTTTCAAAGTTTTTTTAGCTAAGAGCATAAATTAATATTTTACCAAAGAATAATTTGGCTTCATGTACACTTCTTCATATTCTTATTTTTAATATTTTTATTACGTTCAAAATTAGTGAATAAGTAATTTATTTTTTCCCTTTTTAATAATGTCTTTTATGAATTACGATATACCTTTTTCACGGTAAAAAAAGGAAATGGCCAATATTGCTTTTAACTATTAAAGTGCAACCAACACAACAATTATATTGCAAGCATTGCTGAATTTGTGAAGATTTTTGAGTATTTTGAACAACGGAAGTGTTATCAGAATTTAGAGAACTGAGTCAATAGGTTTTTTCTACCAGATCCTTTAGCATTTTTGGAGATGGTAGATCTCCTTTTTCACCTAATTTTTATTTCTTTATGGGAGGAAGAAACTAGCTTTCCTATTTTCTCAGCCTCTACTTTGTTTCCTGGTATTGAATCAACTTTTCTTTGAACTAATTTAGTTTCTTAAAAATATCTACACTCTTATACCTCCAAAAATATTTTTTAAATATGTCCAGTGATACTAAACACTAATGTAGAAGTTTAATTTCCTATACGTTGGTAATTTCTTTTAAAACTTCAGAAACAAAGAGTACTGATTATATTACAATTTGCATCATGTGCCTTAAGGCATTTATCAGGCTTTCAAAATCAGTTTTAAATTAGCTCATTTAGCTCATTTCTGATTGAAATAGCAAGCTGTATAAAGTGGATGCTTTTAACTGACCTATATCCGTCTCTGAGCAACAGAACGAATGATTAAATTCTTACAAATTCTCCATGTTTTGATAAATATGTTTCTAGATGCCACATTTTTAACATAAGGGGTTTTTTTTTATTTTCAGCCTCCCCAGATAATTTTGGCTGAGGTCCAGCTTTACCGTAAAATTCCCATTCATACTGTCTCCTTCAACTGTGATGATATAGAAGCCAATACATTTTTGTATGAGCTATCTACTAAAACAGAGGGACGGTTTCATTATTACAACATTTATTTGAGTGATCCTGATACTACAGAGTTTATTGTTGTGAGTATCTGAAAATAAATATATTTACTGCTTCACGCTACTTCAAAGAGCCACGACTTGCATTATTGTGATTTTTTATTACAGTAGATTACTAAAAAAAGAGAGGGTTAATCCTAGTCAGATTTGACATGATATGAAAGCAATAATATGATTATTTTGCTTGTAAAATTTTTCTAGACCTCAACAAAAAATCCAAAATATAATGCAAAGTACATTTGTAGTGCTGTTGTTGCAAACACATTCTCCCTCCCCTGATGCCCCTCATCTGAAAACTAAAACCTAAAAATACATGTAGACCAAATCAGCTCTGTAAGAAACATGATCTCTGCTCTTTAAGAAATAAGTTACTGTTTAAAATGAAAATATGGTTTGTATCCTGTTAATAAATAAGAGAATGCAGAGCTGAACTTGAATGATAATGATTCTATGGATTTTGTTACAAGTTTGTTTGACAGTAGCTGCTGGGGAGATATCTATAAAGAGTGAAATGACTAGAATAGCAGTCATCTATCAAGTGTGACTAAGCAGCTCAACAATCCCCAAAAGGAAATTTCTGAATAGACTAAGAGAAACACCCATTTGAAATGTATTCTTGCTTTTAATTAAAGTTATCACTCAGTGAATTGATTGCATCAATTTCAGAAATGGTGGAAGTGGAACTGTGAGAACAAGCAGGAACAAGACAGTAGCGGGAAATCTGAACTTTGCAGATACCAATTAGAAGGAAGATGTGAAAATAATCCAGCTCTTGAAAAATATCAATGTACTGGGCAGTTTCAGTGATTCTGCTGGTGTGGACTGTGTGGCACTGCTCATGCTGGAAAAATGAGGGCCAGAGTCTATGTTGTACATCTTCAGGCTTGGAGTTGGGAGCCTATGGCCCTGTGGGAGCTGTAAAGGGATCATCGTTGGAATTTCCTTCCTCTTTCCTCCTCTAGTCCAAATGATTCCTAGTCAGTTCCACTGTTCACTTGAAGAGTATGTTTTATGCTTCCCTAGGCCAATATGTTATACAGCTGAGAGCTGTAGAATGACAGGCTACCCCTTGTAATGTACATATCTTGTATTGTATTTTATTTATTTGTTTATTTATTTTCTTGCTTACTTGAAATGAGTGGAGCTACTGACCTCATTACCTTATTCAGAAATACAGCTGTTAATATCTCAAGAGATAACTGGCTAGTTAGGGAATGCTTGCCATTTTCCTAGAAAGGAAGAATAATTTTAAAGGCTATAATGCCAAGCACAAGAGCCTACCTGAAAAAGTATACAAAATTTGGAAGCTGTCCTGAGTCATTGTTCAGAATTATTATCAGAACTTGCATCGTTTCAGTTCAGAAATGAAACATATTTTGGAGTAATTGTACTAAAACATTTGATTTTCTTTTTGTTAGAATAAAGACATACATCTTTTGAAAAGAGAAATTGATCAAGGAGAGAAAGATCTAGAGAAAGTGAAGACCTTTCATGAGAAAAGTCTGATGATGAATTCTTATAATGAAGAAAATTATCCAGAGAATAAGTATGTCCTCATTCTGTTATTATGTTAATAATAGGTGGGAACTATCTCTTACATTTCTCCTTTTTAAAGGAAGGGTTGTTGCTTTCTTACTGTCGGGGGTTCTTTTTAACAGCCAAGGTAATGGAAAAGAAAAATCTGGAAAAATTTACTAATACTGAGATGCCTGAAACAAAATTATCTCAAATATACCAATAGTCTCAACATACTATGAATAATTAAAGCAAAGAGAGGAAATTATTTTTTTGTCTCCAACACTTGGTATAGTTGGTCCCTCTGACCTAGAGAATTCATGAAAAATTATTTTCATCTAAGTAGAGCTGGCTTGATACTTCATGACTAAATGGCCACTTATTGGGATATGCTCATTGAAACATAAATTATGTACAAATATATTTGTGTATTTATTTGTGCAGTGATAGTAAAAAACATTAAAAATTGCATTAAAAGCAATCATAATTTTAAGATAGAAATCTGTTTAAAATAGTAAAGGAATGAAAATAAAGTAAAAATTATTAAAAGTGGACAGTGATGTGTTACGATTTCATGTGTGAAAGGGCAGGTGGGATATCCAGTATGAAAATATTTTTAAGTGTTTATTTCAGAATTTGCATATTTTATTTTTAATTAATGCTGGGACATAGATATGTATGTGTGTGTATATATATATGTTCATATGTATGTATGTGGCAGATATTTTCATTGCTGATGGTGGTTACTTAGCCCTGGGATTCAAAGTAGCTACTGCAGAACATTCTGTCCTTATTAAAAATACATGAGGGTGCTACCTTAAAAGTAATGAACATCTTTTAAATAAACTAAGAAATTACATTTAAATAATTAAAAAACTTAAGAATATTTTAACCTCCTTTGAACTCTCCTTTGAAATGCATATTAGTATAACAGAGAAAATACTTTGCACTGTTCAAAGCACTCGAAGTCAGTGTTTAAATTGCCAGAAAACTTCAGCTTAGTGTTTTTTAAACACTTGTAGTATATTTGAGGTAATTTCTTTTTGTCACTTACAAGCAGTAATCACAGGCAGACACACACTGCCTCCCTCTGTGTAAACACACTGAAGAGCTGAGTGCTTCTCTTAGCAGTAGGCTATGCTGTGCTTCAGAAGAACCATCAGTGCCATCGCATGAGCAAACCTGGCAAAGCACTGCTGACAGCCCAGCCCGAAGAAGGAAAGCCTTATATGCAGGTGAGAGTCAAACGAGCTGTAATTGTTAGCAGAATTCATTCACTACCTTGAAAAGATTCTGTTGCAAATAGCAAAAATCATCCCTCGTTTTGGGAGCAAATAAAGTGTTTGCCGACTTAAGTAATCATCATTTTGAAAATCTTAACTTCTCTTCATCTCTACTTTTCAGCCATCCTACTCATTTGGCCCAAACAGACAAACAAATGTCTGCTCATCTGTGCTTTGTCACAGGCCCTGCCATGAAGAAGTAGCTATTTTAGCAGAATGTTTTGAAAGCTCTCTAAACCGTTTTTTAACGGTAGATATTAAACCCTAATCTCTTTTTATTCTAAGTAAGTACATAATTGGCAAGAATGAAGAGGTGATATATATTTCACCAATTACAGCATTACTTACACTAATGTTTCCCCTTACTGCACCCATAATACTACTTTTCTCCTGGGAGTCCTTTGTATGCAGTCTGAAACCAAATTTACCCAGCTGAAGTAAAATAAACCCTCACCCTTGGGGAAAGTACAAAGTACAACTTAGTGGTGAAGTAGTTTTGTGTTTGAGGTCTTGTGTAGGCAGTCCCTGAAAAACTGAATACCAAAGAGGAACTCAAAAATCCCAGGCATGTATTTGAGCAGTAAGTTAGCTCTTCCTTTCTTTCCTTTTCAACAACTACAGATCAAACAAAGACGAGCCTGCTGCGAATCCTGAGCCGTGGTGTGAAATCTAGGGAAGAAAGCCCAGAGGAAGGAGTGTCTCCAGGGGAAAAGAGTTTTCCTGTCAAGAAGGGTGTGAAATATACAACCATTTTCAAAGGCAAGTTGACAGAACAAGAAGCTCGGAGTGGGGCAGATGATAGATAACATTTCTCCCGTTACATTTGTTACTAACAATGCCTCCTTTGAGGCAAAACCGTGCAGATCTGCAGTACAAAGGACTGAAACTCAGCAGAGATGCAGAGATGGACGTGAAGCTGGGTATTGTGATGGTGTCCTTACAGCTGTCACCAGACTCCTGCCAGTTCCCAAACAAGCAGTTTACAATGGGGTTTTCAATGGGGCTTAGAAATACATCCAGATAGTATTAATTTCTTTCAGTAATTAGTCCAACTCTGAACTTTATGATACATCCTCTAGGTCATTCTAAAACCTTACCTATGACACTTGAAGATGTTTGAATTTTTTACATTTCACCATCTTATGTTTAGTTTTTTTATGTATCTTTTATACAGGTTTTCATGGTGGTGTACCTTAAATTAGCTACTCCTGGACATCTTATTAGTGGTAGTACTTGGTATTGCATTTTGACTTGGGAAATAAACTGGTTAATCTGGTTTTGGTCAAAAATAAATCAACTGAAACAAACTTAAGTTTAAAAAAATTAATTGCCCACCTATTTTATAGATTTCTTCACTTGTTAATTAGGGCTTGTGAGGCTTATGGTAACACTGTTACTATTGATCAAGCACCACATAAGCGAGGAAAACTACTTCTCACTCATTAATTTAGGAACTGGGATGTTGTATAGTCTTTGTGTGTGATGTTGCTTGTAGGCTCAAATAAAAAAAATGGTGCTGTTACATGGCAACTTATTTAGGCATGCTTTTGTGTGCACAAAACCTCTGAGATAACAAAATGCAAATCTTTTCTCTTAGATCTGAAAATGCAGAATGTGAAAGGGGCATCTAAAAGGTATGTCTGTGCGTGTATAAATGCGTAACAAAACTTACAGTTTATATTTTTTCTTCAGTCATTTCAAACCTTTCAAACATATTTCTACCTTGTGCTACATCTCACAGTCTCTCTTTTCTAGCTCTCTGGATATCTCTTCGGCTCTTTGGTTAAAGACCCATGGCTTGGCTGCTAGGCGACTGACCATCACGGATGCCTTAGCTCCTACAACTGTCCCTCGCAGTACAAAATACATCCCAGTTCTGGACAAGCATGTAGTTTCTAAAGTATTTGATAAGGTAAAACTCTTATGCTGTTTGAAAGCTAGAACAAAACTTGATAGTGTTTTCAAAAGTATTTTTAAAACTAATTTCTGTGAATGTTGTAATAGCATTCTCTGGTATTGTAGATTGTTGATGTGCACTAAATGTATAATGCACATCATGAACTGAATGTTCATTCATGCATCAGTAAGAAGATAAAACTGATAATTAATAGGAGTATTTCTTGCATACTTTACCCTTAAGTTTTTTAACAGTTACCAACTGATAGCAGCATGCAGCCATTGGGTGTTTGGCAATTTCTTGAGCACCACAGCCTCCACTGATAATTATTAATTCACTGGAGTATGTATTTCATTCCATAAAGTCATATGGAAAAGGGTGCTGGTGCACAGTTTGTGGATTTGTGCATTCTCAACTTTTACATGTGACTGCTAAGACCGTTTGAAAAGTATTGTAATTCAGTAATTAAAAGTAAATTCTGACAGGTTTAAGTAAGACAGTTGTAAGATTATGCAAAATTTATGGGGAATTTTGTATCATAAAGTTCTAATTGCCATTCCACTTAAAGGAAATCCATTTCATGGCAGGTTGCTCTAATTTTTCTTGGGTGATGCATCCTACAAAAGTCCTATGAATATGCTGCAGCTCATTTCAATTAATAAAGACTGTTTCTTTAAACAATACTCAAAGTAAAAGCTAAACAACTTTTTTTTGTTTTTTTAAGATCAGGGATTTATAGTAGAATGTGGTATTAAACTAAGTAAAAGATTTGTAGCAAATGTACACTATTTTACATTTTAAAGTATTCATGCTTGTTTTTTTAAATTTAGGAATGGGAATTTTTGCTAAAGCATGCAGAGTGTAGAAGAAAAACCAGTTCCTCTCTTTGGTAAAACCAGTTCCTCTCTTTTGGTAAAACCAAGTCAAAACTAAGATCTGTAAGGATTTTCTTTTAAGTGTGATTTTTTAAAAATAAAATTAAAAGATGTCTTTTTCGATGAGAACATTAAAAAAAGATACATTTTAACATTTCAGATGTAAAATAGCCATTTTTCCAAAAAATTCAGACATCTAATGATTACAAAACTGTGCAAAACGCTCTACTGTAAATGTCAAACAAAAGACACCGTGAATTTCACAAAACTCTTACATCTCATTTGTGACCACACTTCTTTTTCCATCTTCCTTTGAATATACCTAAGAGGACCTCTTTCTTCCATGTTTCTCAATGAACAGCCCTTTGAGTCCTTTACAGACAACCCTTGCAAAAACCAAAGCAGTCTGTAAAACAGACTGTCTGTCTCTGAAAGTAGTCTAAACTGTGATTCAGCAAGTACTGTGTACAAGTACTTTTTAATGGCAATTCATAGGAACTCCTAGTGGTCTAGTTCAGGACTGAATTAAGTTCAGTGTTATTTGAATGAACAGGTGCTGTACAGAATCCAAACAGTGATTCATGGGCTTTCTTTAGATTCAGGGATGTAAAGGCAAAATAATATTTTTTGTAATTTCTTCATACCTGCTAATCTCCATTAGTCGTAATAAGACAGTTTCTCAGGCAGTGGATAATTATTGTTCTATGTGTAGGGGAATGGATTTTTCTGGATCTGAAGCTGAGTCTAGAAAAGAAAAAGAAGGTTGAGGGTTGCACACAAGGTGAAAGCTGTAGAATTTTTGAGGTACAGAACCCCCTTTACCTCAAGCTTCACGCCAGCATATCAAGAAAATAGGGTGAGACTAGACAGTGAGCTTGAATAGGAGACTTTAAGAATCTTCATTATTCCAGTACTTCAGAAGATTTCCTTGAAGATAATAAATGTACAAATAATTTTGCATTCTTCCTTCTGAGATCTTAGTTTTCTTGGTGTGGAATGCAGGCATCCTTGTTTGCTTTCCAGGGGATAGTATAATTTTTATTTTTGGCCTTTGCCAGCAGCATTGATGGAATAAGTATGAACAGTTTTCTTACCTCAGAGATGCAGCAAGAGAAAGGTTTCCATGACAACTGTTCGTTAACAAAAGGCTGACCTGTTGTTTTCAGTTCTGTGCGATCTGTCAGTTTCACCTGAGTTATTTCAAAGAGGTTAATTTATTAAAATACCCATCCAGATTCATATTCAGAAAAAAAAAAATGGCTTGGGAGCTTGTCTAAATTATGCTATGGTAATTCTGGGGGAAACCTTCCCTGTAGAATCATGTGAGTATATGTTGCAGGTTGTGGCATCTAAGTGCAGGTTTGCAAGTCATGGAGTTTTGACTCAATGCTTTGCTCAAAGGAATCAGATTCAGCCAACAAAACCATCTTTCTTTGGTCTAAAATAAGAAAAATTTTATAGGGTCACTGTGCTTTGGTTATGTCTTTAAGATTTTGAAATTCGGGGTTTGAAATAAAAGCCATTTTGAAACAAGTGAATTATTTTAGTGTGAAAGTCAAAGTATTTAACTTAGAAAATGACAAAATATTTTGGCAATAAAAAATTTCTCAGTGATTTCTATCAGCTGAATCTGTCAAATTTCACTTGACTTCGTGGGCAGTTTTCAGTGTTCTCAAAGTATCCATAGTATTTCAAGTTTAGTATTTGCTAAGAACACATTCCATTCTGGTTTTTGTCTTCAAAAGTATAATAAGGTGTTTATGCTTGTCTGCCTCTTCTATTCTATTCAAAGTATTTTATAAACTGTATTAAATATTCATGTTGCAAATTACGCTGTTTGTACTTGAAATTACTCTCAGAATTTGTAAGGCAATGTAGACATGGGCTCCTACATGGTGAGGCCCCACTGAACTCCTGTTAACTTGGTTCGAGTAACATCATAGACAAGGGTCGTGGCATTACAGAACTCGAAGAGGGGTCATCACTTCCCTGCCTTTCAGACTTCACCTGGAAATGACAAGTAGCCAGATATCACTGCTCAGAATTATGGGCAGAGATTTACCTCATCTGTCTCTGGCAAGATACTTTCACTGACATGTTCCCATTGTCTTTAGCTTCTAAGTGATTTTAAGATTAATTTAATATTAGGAGCTTTGGTGTGGTCTGGCACTGATGTGACACAGATTTATTAATCAGAGAGACAATGTCCTTGGAAAGAGAGGGTGATATAAAGTCACACCACTGCTCCTAAGAAAATGATTTATACTGTTGCAATTTGCTATCTTGCTCTATCTCAGCTATGCTGAGATGATTCAAACACAAATAAAGTATCACTGAAAAATGTTCTCAATTAAATAATTCTCTTTATTTCTCTATTTTCTGATTGTTTGTCTTATTCTCCCTACAGGGGTTTTAGTTTAATGTAAATTGAACCTCATCCATGTTTTTCTCATTCTTTTCTCATTTATATCCTGATCTCAGACAGGCACATGGGGAAGATTTCCACTCAATCATATGCGTTGAAGAGTTTTGGGGAGAGGAACATTCTCTTTCTTCTCTAGTTCTTCCTTGGATTTTTTCCTGTTTATATTCAACATCAGGACACTGATGTTTTTCTTTTACAAACTACTGAGTAATTTAAGAGGCTGAAAGATGATGAGACTCTGGACTGAGAGTTTGGAAGGCCTCTTTCCTCCTCTTTTGCTGTCCATTTCTACCCTTCTCTCTGCCTTTTGAAGTTCTATTCATAATTGTATTTGGTTTTATTTTTTAACAAAGTTGACTTACATAGGTGTTGTATTGGGACATTTGACAAATATTGAAGTTCCTGTTTCTGATGAACCTGATTAGATTCCTTATTAATCAAGACAAGTTTTGGTGACCGATGTCCACCTAGTTTGCTCTTTGGTGATCAGTGTGATGGTGAGAAATGTCTCTCTATAGCTTTACTACTCTAATTCCTTAGAAAAGAAAGTCTTCCAGAATAAGAGCATTAAATAAATTTAAGTATAGACTCTCACACATGTATGCTGGAATTAGATGCTAGAAAGTATGAGAGTATTTTAAGGCAATAAAACCTGGAATGTGGTCATGCACTAGACATACTTGTTTCCTTCTGACTTACATTATTAAAGTGAGTTGTTTGACAGTACTGATTTAATTAGAATTACTTTGTAGTTAGGAATCTTAATTTGTAACTTCTGCATAATGGGATTGTATAACTTTAGAAGAACTGGCTGGAAATTGTGTCTTAATTCTGACATCTGTGGTGCTTAGATTTTTCTTTTCTGCAGCCTTCCAGTGTTCCTTCTGGCTGTTCTGAGCCTCGGCATTCAGTCATTGTGCTGGTGGAAAATTTGTCTGATAAATGGTATCTGTGTCTTTTATTGTATAATAGATGGTACCATTGGCCCATGTTAGCAGTGACAAGAAGGGGATTGCACTAATTAATCCTCGGGCAGTGAATCTTGATGCCTATAAAGAGAAGCTGGAACAAGCAATTAAATCCTATGAAAGGCAAGTCTACTCTTCAGAAATTTATCATGTTTGCAGGCATGTTTCAGGTTTTTTTTCAGGTACTTGGTATTTCCTCACACATGCTTTGCTCAAAACTGATAATTCTGCGTATTGACACACTTTAATCCACCATCAACGTGTAGGAGAAATTTTATTTTCTTAAAAAAAGCAAAAAGCAGAATGTAAAACCACATAGTAGGCAAGGGGATAATAAATAACAACATGTTGCTCATATTATGTTTGTTCTTTGACAAAAGCAAAATACTTTTACTTCTTGGGAGCAAACCTGAAACCAGTCATCCCTCAGGAGGAATTGCCTGTAAACATACAATGCTAGCCAGACTTTTAACTTAAAATTAAGCTCCAATATCCATAGACTGATGATGCCTTGGAGAGGCTGACCTGGAACAGGGGCTAGACAGAGTGAAAGGAGAAAGGGTAGGTATTAATTGAAAGGCCTTTACAGGGTACACCTTGGGCAGTGCAGGAGTCTCGCAGAGACTACACCCGGGATGGACACAGTCACACGTTTTTCGGACAGATCTAAGTTTTGTCCATTTGCATATCAGAGGTTAATTGTCCAATTACAGCTTCAGGTAATGAAGTCATTTACCCCAAGTTTGCTCCCCCCTGCCACTCACTTTTGTTTACATTTCTCAGGGCCTGAAACGGTGAGGGGTCCTTGATTCCCAGGCCTAGAGAGGCATTGTTGTGTCTGACCAAAATGGGAAAGCAGTAGCTAACACTTTATATGGAGTTCTGAGTTATACACTAAAGAATTGCAGGATTACAAGTATATGAAAAACGTAAAAGCTAAAATCCTAAGGCATCACTGACACTTAAATTAAGGACCTGCGTTTTGCTGCCAGCTCCCTATCACCCAGCTATGCATGCAAGAATATAACTGAGGCAAGAACAAGAAACTGACAATTTAAATTTGGTGAGGTTTTTTTTGAGAGGCATATGTGTTGTGCTTGTTAATTAAATGTTAATAAAAGCTAACAGAAGTAAACATGAAAAAGGCATTAGATCTCTAAGCTACTTCTTTCCATGATCCAACTTTGTGCATTTTTTTTTAAATTATGCAATTATTTGACTATGGTGTAATTCAGTAATCATATGAGAGCTTTGACTAGTATTATTTTGATAAATATTTTTAGGCTGTATTCTAATAACATTGACAAATGTAATTATTCTATATGACCAAAACCCCCTTGATGACAAGTGTTTAGTCCTTGTTTTTTGATTAATTCCACAGGGGGTCTTTAAGGTTTGAGGTTATTTTCCTTGGTAGCTGTATGATCATACCAGTTCTTTCTACAGTATGTTATAGCTTTCTTTTTCATTCCTATTGTCGTATAGAGATCTTTTGGGGTAAAATCAAGAATTTTGATTTGAAAATGCTGCTTGCTATATCTAGTATTAACGGAGTTCAGTGAATAAAAATCTCTTGTTTGTTCTGTCACTGAGACAATACTGTTGTTATCAGGCTGATGAAGAATTCATAGAAATTGATTTGTCACTCATTTTAATAGAAGGTTCAAGTGGTGTATTTGTGATGGTGAATTCTGAAAAAAATTCAAGTTTTTCATTGCTGTGCCAAACCACTGGATATTTTACATTTACTGACTTTGATTTTAAGGGAAAGAAAATTGTTTTCTGGTTAAACTCTGATAGCATTTCCACAGTCTCCCTAAAACTTTGGTGATAAGGATTATTGTTTATTTCTGTTTACCAATAGAGATCAATGAATCAGTATATTTACAATAGTAGGATTCAGTTCCTACTTCCATGAAAAAGAGGTATAGAAGATAAATCTGCCTGAAGATTCTTATAATTGATAGTGTAAAAAAGATCTCTTTGCTCTTCCTCTACATGTGAAACAGCAGGCCAGTCAAATTTATTTTGCTCTAGATGTCACAGCCCTTTTCTAGTAACTGAATTTCCAAAAGCTGCAGTTCAGCTTTGTAAATAGTGGTTGGTCACATGTTTATTCTGACATATGTAGATGAAACAATACATCAGGGCATCCAGGTTTCAAGCACAGAAGCAACCATGCCAATATTTTCCCCATATGCAGATTGACTTTAGCATCAGATTTAGAGGGAGAAAAGTGGTGAGGGCAGAATTTTTGTGGTCTGACAAAGAGAATATACACCGTTAAAGGAGAAAAACACTGGAAGCTTCATAATGTGTATAGCCAGAAGCATTTATAACCAAGTTAGTTATGAGTGTGCACATTTAGAAGGATGAAATAGGCACTGGAGCATGCTGAGACTGTAGATTGAGAATGAACTAAGTAGTTTATATTCTAAAAATGCTGGGATTTAGTTTCTGGTAGATAAAATGAATCATCAAGAATTTAATATTCAGAATCTGTTGTTAATGTGCTTTTTTTTGTACATGCACCAATAACTCTGGCAAGACTACTTGTAGTCAATCAGGTTACAATCTGAATTTTTCCTGGCAATGAATTTGTTCTTGTATATCAAAAGGAAATTTGGATTTTTTTTCTACAACTACAGTGATTAGGATCATCAGTAAAGGTTTATTTCTATAGCAATTGAGTGATGGCTTAATTGTTTGGGATGTTAATAGAGAAAACCATAACCTAGATGATCTTATTATAAGAGTTTAAAATTTATGTCTTAAAAAGCAAAAGCAGAAATTTTGGTGGTGCTTTTAAAAGATCTCAGAACTGCATTGCTCTGGGATAATCACTTCTGTTTTCCTGTCAGTAGTTTTTCTTCATAGCCAGAGTTTAATGAATTAGAAACCTGAACGGCACAACTGAGGGATAATCTTAGCAGGGAAAGAAATAGAAATTAGCATTACTACATTCAGACTACATTTTCTGAAAATGTTTAATTGGAGGAACTATGCAGCTTAACTGGCATTTAATCAGTTTTGTTACTAGATTTAACTTGCTAGTGCTGAACACAACCATCCATAGAAAATGCTGGCAGGAAGCAGCAGTGATTGCCATTAAACCTTCTATGACCCTGAAATAGTCATGCTGTTATTTGATGGAAGATACTGTTTTCCCATCTTCTTTTGCAGTTGATAATTTCATAGCTGAACGATAAGGATACAATTTGATGATACAGTGTGCTTGGAATACAAATCAGTGCAGATATCTTAAGAAACTGTGTTTATTTGCTAGTTTTGAGATGATCAGCTGCACAAGGAGCTGCATTCCCTCAAAAACTGCTTTGCTTTCTTTAATAGGCGCCTGAACCTTGTTATTTGGAGAGCACTATCTCAGGAGGAAAGGGACAAGTAAGCTATCACTTTTGGTTTTCTAATATACCTCTGAAGGGCTGGTCATAAATATTTGATAGTTTTTCCTATCACTATTTCTATAACCAACTGGCTTAATTTTCAAATATTTCATAACTATACCTTGCTTTCAAAAATGTATATATGATATAGAGTAATATTAAATTCTGGACCCCCTTTTTGTGGTGCTGATTATTTTTAAAGGAAAGGACTTGCATGCCATTTGAATGTTGCTTCTCTATCCTTAATCAGTGTCAGGTGCAGGACCTTGGGAGGGCAGCATGTCATTGCTTTTGACATCAAAGTAAATCTTCTCTCATCCCGTAAAGAGCACTCTTGTGGCTGGTTTGTAAAGGTGTAATAAGCACCTTAAAAGCATGTGCTGGAACTGTATATCACTCTGGAAGTTTGTACTACATTAACTAGCCTATTTTTTTATATTGATTTAGAAAATTAATGGCTGTATAAACATCAGTGAAGTTAGCATCTGTTTGTGCCAGAGAATAAAGTGAAGATCAATTAATGAAAACTGAATGGGCCTGAAATATTTCTTCACAGAAAAATGGGAGTGAAAACTAGAATGCTTTTAAGAAGACATAAGCTAATGAGTAAAAAACCCACATTTGTATAATTAATAAGGAGAACTAAAACCCCATTCAGATGCAGAGAGGAAATAAAGACTCTTAAACCAAACAGCATGTAATTAAAAAAAAAAAGAAATAGATGTCTCTTGATAGGCAATGAGTTGCAGAGTATAGAAATTGACAGGGTGTCATCCAAAATGTTTAATTATTAATAACATATGGCCAGATATGCATGTAATGAAAAAAAAAGTCGTAGCAATTGTACAGTCTATTGCTAGAGGAGCATATTAATAATTAATATTGGTGCATAGATATTAAAATATTTGACTTATTTTTTGGAAGTTATGGCTTAGCCATTTGAATTTTTCTTTAGTGTCTTTCTATAAGATACAGTTAAACCAGATGTGATTGTTCAACTGAACACAGCAGTATCTGGATGAAATGCAAGAATTTGTAGCATACAGAAGATAAATTGGGCGAATCTGATTCTTTATTCTGCCTTTACAATTTGTGACTCTGTCTGTAAAGCACTGATGTAATTAAAATTCTTCCTACTTGTGATTATTAATTTTTAAAAAATTTTTTTTTAAAAGATTTGAAGAGGATGGGCCAGTCCAATATGTACAGCATAAAGAAGCTTTGCTGGAGGCTTTAGAGAATCTGGGATGGCCAGTTTCCTATGAAGATGTAAAATTGTTAGAAGATGAGATATTGACAGCATTAACATACATACAACAAGCCCGTGATCTTCAGGAAGCTGTCAGAAACGAAACTGAGAAAAGCTCAGAATCACACATAATCAACAATAAAAAGGTAATACATGGGAAGGGATTTTTTCCTCTTAGATATTCCTCTTCACTATGTACCTCTGGAAGATTTTTTTTCCATTATCATATCTGATAAAGTAGACATTTAGCATGATGCTAAAAAATTGGATAGAGGAAAGAAGGTAGTTTAAAAGGGAGTAAGCTTTCAATTACTTTTTTTAAATATTGGGGAAGTAGAAGTTCTGAAGCTTCAGAGAGAGCCACAGAAATCAAGCCTCTTAGAAATAAATCTCAGCAAAGGATTTTATCTCCTCTGCAATGATAGCAGGAAGGAGAAAGAACAGATGTATTAAAGGCAATTTAGATACAAGGTTTGTGGTTGGGTTAATATCTGATAAACAGGTCTAAAAGATCTTGTAATATTGGAGTAATTCACTGTCATTTTCCATGGTACATTTCTTGTAAAAGAAAAGATAGAGAGAAGAGGTGGGATACAGCTTCATTTTTGTACACTAAAATTTAACTGTCCCTAAAATGTGGGTATACATGAACTGGTGGGCAACTCTCAGCATTGTGAACTGAGTTAGTGCATCTGGAGCTCATTCTGAAGTGGACACTCACTTTTGGCTAGGCAGAGAGGCTTTTTTTCCTCTCTCCATTTCATTAATACATTAGCATTAATACATTAGTCTAGCTACTCTGAAACTATGATTGAAGTTAGTGTTTTATATATATGTGTGTGTGTGTGTGTGTGTGTGTTTTCTGTAGTTTTTGAGTTTTTAAATTCCATTAAGACTGCACATTTGAAAACACTTCAATGTCTTCAAAAAACAGATGATCTTGATTCATTTCATGTTAGTTTGGAAATACTACATTGCTGTTACTGCTATATTGATTATTGATTTCCTATGCCATACAATGTTCCAATACAAGAGCAGCACAAACATGTTTATGTTTCATTTGTTGAGTGTAACTTTACTGTTGCCTTGGAACAACCAGTGTGTGCTCTCAGACATGATGTGATTAACATTGTGCAATCACTTATCCTGAGTCAACCTGCTTTAGGAGTCTAATCAGAGCAGCATCTTCAGTAATTGCTAATCTGCAACTGAAAGGCTTTAAGAGTGAGCAGCAGAAATGCAGATGTAATTAGAATTCTGTTTATGTGGTAGAAAAACAGTGGGAAAAAACGGAAAAAAATGGGGAGCCTTTTAAAAGTGTTGTTGAAGGTTTTGCCAACTGTGATGTCTGCCTACAAAATGGATATAGAGAAATAAACTGCCAGCTGAAATACATTACAGCAAGGAAATAGCTGCTATGGCACTGAATGAAAATTGTCATTGTGACATGGTAGAAAAATCACTATTATCCTGAAACTCCACTCAACAAAGCAGGCCTTTAAACTTCCTAATGATTTTTTTCACTAAATTTTAAATAAAACACCTTAGTTTTTAGCATTTATGGGTTCCGAATTACCTACACAACTTCTGAAAAGAATTAGTAATCCTTTTTGGATGTCCTTGCTATGAGAGCTTTCTCTTTAAGCCTACAACTGAATTATTGGTCTGTGCTCTGACCTTCTCTGGGAGTTGTGTTCAGGCTGCTCCATTTGCACATGTCTGTGGAAGGTGGGCTGTGACGGTGCTGTGTTGGAGCAGCATGAAGGACACATCCACCAGCACAGGGCTCTGACGTGACTGAAGACCTCGTGTGTGGCAAGAAGTAAATGCTTTAGAAAGTGAGGAAACACATTTAGGTATTTTCAGGCAAAATGTAGAACACTAAACATGCATGATTACCTAGTTGGAGAGCTAGTTGTAGGTTGTATTATACTCAGTTTACGCAGTTCTTTTTGCTGTCCCAACTAAAGCATGAGTTAACAAAAGTCTTCCTCTTCAGGTTGGCTTTCAACTTTCATCTAAGATACAAAAAATGAAGAATTTATTATTTTTTTTTCTCATAAGCAGCTGCTTTGACTTAAAATAATTTATCTGTTTTGAACTTGTTAGGCATAACAGTCATCCACCATTTCTTAGGGTTTTTTTCCTCACTGAATTATAAAACTGTTTACAAGACAATGCCACCAAGTGAAAGGAATCACTCAGGTCCCCTGCTCACCTGTCATTAGACAGCCTCTATTGGGGTTGTGGCATTACTATTCTCCAAGTGTGATAGATTCCAGGACAGTTTGGTGCTTTCTGTTAATAACATTCTGTTAATGTTAAAGATTTTAATGTAAAGTATTTCTTTCCCCACTTTGATGATCTTGCCCTTGAGCACAAGGGAGAACGTTTCCTTGCAAAGTGAATGTTTCTGTTTCTGCACAGTAGTGGATTTCTGCAAGTAATGTGGATTCTGCAGAGAAAGAAAGCTGCATTCATCGCAAAGAATTAACTCTACTGACTGTTCACCATATGATTAAAACGAACATAAAATAGTTAATAAGCATAATGTGTTTTGTAAAGCATGTTTATTTGGGTGGAAAGGGACCTCTAGTGGCTCATTGAGTCTCCTTTCTGAAAAATTTATTTCATGTACAATTGATTTAATTATTCTTGATGCAGTATTTATCGCCGAGGCTTGGTTCTTTGCAAGAATGGAAATTCTGGATTTCCCTTTCATTTCCTGATGCCCTTTTCTTACACTCCTAATTCTTCCTCACTCTTTTAAGGATCACTAATCTCTATCTGTTGATAACTTTTTGCGTTCATATGTTCCTAAACAGCTTGGCATCTCCTGCCTTTGTTCTTGTGTCTCTTTAGGGAGACAAAGGAAGAACAAGCATCCCAAATAGCACAACAACTAAAAAGTTATAACTACCTAGAGATGGTTGGTCAAATTTTCCATTGTCAGCAGTGAAGTAACCTGCTGGACAGACAGACAGTAGGTACAAAAAGATAGGCTCTTTCATAAAAATGGGCTGGGTCCACGCAGAATGGGCTTGTTCCCACTGGCAGCCAGGGAAGAGTAGTTGCTTGACTCTGGAGGTGTCAGGATTATGAAAACCCAAAGTTTGAGCCAAGATATGTGGAGATCTGTGGGTATTCTTCGTGTCTGTTCTCACTTACAGTAGGAAAGTGCAAAGCCTATTATTTTTGAAAGGGAATTAAAAAATGTGGCAGCTATTGGAAGAACTAAACAGTCTCCTTCACCCATTGTGTTTTAATGCATTGCCTTCAACAGAAGCAGAGCTAAACATGGCAAAAATCCCTGAGATTCAGATGGGGCTCTTTTGTAATAAAAATAGTGAATGCCAGAAATGGGCATTCTGACACTGTCTGGGTCGATCCTGCTGAACACCTAAAAGCTGTGTGAGAGAAAAGAAAGATGGGTTTGAATCTGAGCCACCTGAACTCTGCAGGACTCAGAATCCTCATTGCAGATGCTTGTGTCGTCTACAGTATTTGGATTAATGTGGAGTGCTGGAAGTTGCCCAAGTTATTAGTCAAGCATTACAAATTAGTTGATAATAAATATTCAGCAGCAGCTGTTCTTTTGGAGCCTGAGGAATTAAGTAAATGCTTTACCCAAAGACCTTTTTTGTCTGTGGAACTGTAGGTCTGCTCTAAAATCAGCCTTTGTTGAGTTCTACTTCAAGCAGTCAGTTAAGCACTGTGAAGAGCCTCTGGTTTAGTCTGAGTTTGAAAACCCAAACTGTTGATATAATTAATATTCTGTAGGGATAAAGAATAAGCTAGAAAAATCCCATATATCTCCAATTTAAAATATCTCTGTGCCTCTTTTGTGTGTGTGTGTTTTGCTTATTTTTGGGACTTTTTGTCTAGGTTTGTTTGTGATTTTTGAGGAGGAGTTTGAAAATAAAAAGATTATGATAATTATAGTGAAAGTGAGGACAAACAATTTAGTCAAAATTATTAATATATTTTCCATCATTATTGATTATTAAGGAAAATCAAATATCAAATAAAATACATTTTTTTAGAAAAAAAATGTCATCAGACAGAGAAGCAAGTCATATACATCATAGCAAGCAAGGGTTTTAGTAAGAGTCTGTGAGTTATGGTAGTTTTTCAGAACAATGTGTAGATCCGTGGAAAAATTTGAGATTTCAAGTTGCATATTTTTATGATTCAGAAGAACCATGTAAGAAATGGATGCCTGCAAATTGTTCACGAGGTAGGCTAATAAATATTTTAAAAATTAATGGTGAAACTGACTTATTTAATGGTGAAAATAAATTTCACCATTTTCATTTAATGGTGAAACTGATTTATTATAAGCAAGTTTTGCACTTGCTTATAATTTCTGTTTAGGAAGATTATTGTGGCAGAATGGCAAAAATAATTAGTGTATGAAGAACCCAAGCTAGTGGGGCAGAATAATGGAAAGCTCTGGAAGATGTTGTGTAATATTTCACCAAACTGGAATGTTTTAGAATTGCTGAAAATGTCAATTAAATTTTGAAATTATAGTTTGGAAAGAAACTTTTTTCCCCAGACACTTGAAGATTTGTTTGACCGTTTTTTAATTTAATATTTGATTTTTTAACGATTCATCCCATATGTGAGGTACTTCTAATGCAAATCAGATTATTGTGAAAACTCTCCTATCTGGACAAAAGGAATGTGTAGAGCAAATGTTCTTATTCTGAAAAAAGAGTTGATTTTTACTTACCTCATCTTTTAATATGAATTGTACAACTTCGTGAAATTTTTTGTAGGAAAATGATAGCCAGAGCTATAATTCATCAAGGTAAATTTCTGCCTGAACACGTGAAAATAAAGGTATTGTTATGCACATATAGAACAAGATTTTATAGTGAAAACTCTTCCGTGAGTACCTCCTGTACTTAGTACTATTCTGAAAGTTTAAAGTATTTCCAGTTTACCATGAATTCTGTACAGATCTCATAGCATTACATTGCCTCAATTTTTAATTAATTCCAAATAATAGATTTAGGCTAACTGGATTAGCTGCTGTAGAAGAAATAATTGTGTCAAATTACAGAGACTTGAAGAAGAAACTGTGAAGCTGAAGTCTAAGACAAGACAAAAATGTCAAATATTTGTGACTCACAAAAGCCAAAAGGTAATTGCAAGATCAGATGTCACAGGATTTTATTATCCAGGTATATATTTTTGTCCACATTTTCAATATTATTTTGTGTTCCTTAATACTGATAAAATATAAGTTCTGGTCATAATTAGCTCCTTCTTTCTTATTGAGATTTAATATTACATGTGTATATTCATGAAAAATGACTATATATTTTGTATGTGGACATGTATATACATTTATAAGAAGACATTCATTTTGTAAAGTTGGAGAGCAATGGTATGTTTGTCTATGAAAAGTTTGGAGGGAAATTATAAGCCAAGCTTTTGCATGTGTTCAAAAAGATCACTAAATGCTGCTGCCTCTTTGTTGAGTTTTAAGCTAGAGTAATTAGTAGGTAAAACTCAGTTCTGTTATTTCTTAAGAAAAATATTCTCTGTGTGTATGTGTTTATTTTTGTGTTACCTTTACTTGTTTGGTTGGGATTTTTTTCAATTACATGTTTTTAACTGTGGTAGTAGTTTTATTATGTTAACTGTCAGTTTCATTACATTAACCTGATCAGCTTACAAATCTCATACCTGTGCTTGAAAAAGATTCCATTTTCTTTTTATAGCATTATTAAGAATGGTTAGTAAGGCGGGATATTTTAGGCACAAATGTCTCCATTGCCCTAACACAGCTTACTGTAGCTAAATAAAAATGAAGAATGTATAGTATAGACATGTTTGACCTCAGTGGTGTGTGACAGCCTATAGGATTCTTTTACAAAATAATTACCACAAGGGGTGAAAGAAAAATAATTTTAATATTTTATTCTGTTGTTTTTCAGGAACTGTGATAAAGAATATCAGTTCTACCTGTGCACTTGTTGACTTCAGCAATGGGGACAGCTGTGATGTCCCTGTCAAGTTTACTATACCTGTGGGAGGTGCTATGCCATGCCCACATCTGCAGGTGAGAAACTGTTTTTTCATGATTGCAAATATGTATTTTATATTTTGTTTATTTCCTAAGACCTAGAATAAATTATAGATCTAAAAAAAAATCTTTTAAATACATCTATTAATTTTCAAGAAGTGTTTTTAATTATAGTAATATCATGCTGTTTCAACATGCAGATTTTCATTTGTTTGAAGTTTGTTTTAATTGTAATCCTATTCCTTTCTTTATTAAAATTTTGTATTCTAAATTAATCTATATTTTTTTTCTTTATAAAATATGAATATTTCCCCAGCCATAGAAGAAAGATGAGCTATTTATTAGTAGAATTATTCTTTCCTAGCACATAGATTATAAATGTAAGAGAACCTTTTATACTTAGTATGATTTACAGCAGGTTTTAAGCATTTGGTTTCCAAAGCAAGTTTAAATCCAGCAAATAACCATATAGTAAGGCAAATAACAGTAACAAAAAAAATTATAATCCTTGTTCCATTTCTAGTTTTCTTTAAAATTTGTCAGCTGACTATCTGAAATCACAGTTGGTTTTTTTGGTGATTGTTATTTTACACACAAGAAAGGTGATGGTTGCATAGAAGATACAGCATGGATCCATCTGTTTTGAATAAAAGAAACATGTTTGTAATTGCATTCTTACATATAAAACTAGAGACATAACTTTTTTTTCAGTTTGAGATGAAGGCAAATCCTGATACGGTAGTTCCTTATAATTCTGTAAGGGAAACATCCAACTCTACAGACCTCCAGAATCTGATACAAAATTGTGACTTCTGTGTCAATTTTAAAACAATTTTGGATAAATCAGTTACATATGGAATTACCTAAAATTCCCAAGGGTGGTTTAAAAGCTGATTGAAGGCCTTAAAATTTGCACAGAGTCCAAGGGAATGCACAGTTTGTAAGAGTTTCCTCATTCAGTTCAGCTTGCTAGCTGAGCCCAGGTACATTTAGTAGAGCTCAGTTCTTTCGTTTTGTTTTGTGTTCTCTCCTCAATTCAGTGGAAACTGTGTGATCAGAACATGCAAGGACCACGTTCTTTTCTTTCAAAGGTCCATATTAAATCATGGGAACATGATAGAATGATTATTCATGAAAATATCTTAGTAGTTACTCTTTATGTCTTGTAAACCTCACTAGTTACATGGCTCCTTGCATTGATGCTTTTCTGATGTGCAGGTTGGAGACTATGTGTTTGCCAGAACCGGGACACAGGCAGGAAATGAATATTATGTACCTGCCATTGTCATAGCAACACCAGAGAGGGTGGAAACAGGTGACAAACTCTACACAGTACTGATGTTCAACAACAGGGAAGTAAGTAAACCTAGAAGATGATATCAGTCTGGAGATTTTATCATTATTCTGTTTTTGAAGAGGCAGATAGAATTTTCCAGGCTAATGAGCTCCCTGTCCCAATCCGGGTCTCCAGCTGACCAGAGTAAATCAGATTTCAGAGTGCAGTGAAGAGCTCCTGTAATAGACCTGAACCAAGGAATTCTGTAGGATAATTTATTCTTAAATCATACTCTATTCTTTCTTCTTTAATACATTTGGTGGTTTTCACAAGTTCTCTGCTTCTAAAATAAGAAACAGAGGGAGTTTTAACACAGTCAATATAGTCTGAAATTAATTTCATTATGTTTGTTTGGTTTGTGTGTTGTTTGTAAGCCATTATGATAATTTTACTGCATTTTTCATAGCGTGTACTAAAGAAAATTTACTTTGTACTTGAAACTTTTGTATTAATTATCTTTATTAGAGGCTGATTACAGTTACATTTAAACAGTTGACTTTTTATGCATATGTATCTTCATTGCTTTTGAGATTTCAGTTTAAATTAGATGAATGTTGATTGTGTTATTGCAGGAACACTGTGTAAGAAGCGAGCTCATTAAAATCAGCCAAACCAAGTATGCCTGTTCGTGTCAGTACATAAGAACGGTGCAGACGGTGGATTATGAGATGTGAGTATGTTTGAACCTAAAAATACCAAATTTTTAAAATGTCAATCCTAAATGTTGCACTTTGAGTTCAGCTATGCTGTCAGGTTTCCATACGTAGTACTCTAACTACAGCTGTTGTGAACTGGCTTACTCTACACATGCAACTAAGTTTATATGAGAATTTACTGCCCTATTTTCATTCTGGAAACATTGGTGGGATATGATGGTTTGAAGCTTAGTCCCAGGAAGTCGTTAAGATGATTGCTGAAAGGTGAGATGGAATTTCTATTTGTTGTAAACCTTATTTTCCTTTTAAGATACTTATTGTTATGTAAAGCTACACTGTTAACTGCAATTTTTTTCTAAGATACTTGTTCATCTTCTGGGTTTAAATCTGGAGAATGATGGACAGAGAGCGTGTAAGGTGCCTATGAGCCCCTACTTAGGTTCTGCAGAATTAATGTGCAGCAAGATATGAAGTGTGCACTGAAAATGCAGTGGTTCCAAGTGATTGTGGTTACATTTTCATCTTGAATTAAGTTCTAGTTTAATTCATTTGAAGTAGCATTGAATTGTGACACCCTTCAGAGCACCAACAACCTCAGACAGCAACAACGAACCTTAGGAAAGACAGTAAGACCAGAACAATCATCTGGGATTTTTCTCCAGAATACATTCATAATTTGGGATTTAAAAATTCTCTGAAGCAGAATTGGAGTCTCCGTATTAAACAGCCTTAATGGAATTTTCTTCCATGAATTTGTGCAGTTACTTTTTTTGAAACCATGTAAAACTTCATCATCCATAGCTTCTTCCAGGGAGAGCCACAGAGTTTCACATTTTGTGTGAGAAAACATAATTTTGTTTTGGATCTTCCATTTGCCTTGACATCCCACAGGATGAAGGATTTCCTCTTCCACGCAGTATCAGCACTGCTGCCAAAGAATTGTATAATCTCCATCATGGGAAGTTTGTTTCCAAGAGATTGCATGAACAGGACAAATCTCAGAATCACAGAATTAGCTTGGCTGGAAAAGACCTTTGAGATCGTGGAGTCCAACTTATGACCCAACACCACCTTGTCAACTAGGCCATGGCACTGAGTGCCATGTCCAGTGTTTTCTTAAACACCTCCAGGGATGGCGACTCCATTGCCTCCCAAGGCAGCCAGTCTAAACCTTTTCTATTTTCTATTTCTCCGTATTGTCCAGTCTAAACCTTTTCCCGGTGCAGCTTGAGGCTGTGTCCTCTTGTCCTGTCGCTCGTTACCTGGGAGAAGAGCCCAATCCCCACCTGGCTACACCCTCCTTTCAGATAGTTGCAGAGAGAAATAAATTCCACCATTAAAGGCAATTTTAGATGACAGAATCACAGGGTGGGTCAGACTGGAAGGGACCACAGTGGGTTGTCTGGTCCAGCCTCACTGCTCAAGCAGGGTCATCCTAGAGGACATTGCACAGAATTGCATTCAAATGGTTGAGTATCTCCAGTGAGGAGACTGCACGCCCTCTCTGGGAAACCTGCTCCAGTGCTTGGTCACCCACAGATGTTCTTAATTTTCATTGAAATGTTAATATGATTATCATCATTAAAGATTTCATCTAAAAATGGTGGGTGAGGGTACCAGTTGTGGGCTGATCTATGGATTCACTGAGAATGATGGAATGAAAAGCAACTAAGATTCAAGTCCTGTGATTCCCACGTATTTTCTAGTAGTGATCCCAGTACAGTTTGAAACTCAAACTTCCACCAGCTTGCAGCCACAGCACACAAACAAATCAATGCCCTCTCTTTACTGAGCAGAATTCCAAATCTGGAAATACATCAATGCCTTTTCCCAGGCCACATCATTCATATGACAGTAGCCTCTTCTCACCAAAAGCAAACCTGAAGACCATGGTTTCCTTCTTAATGCATACAACCAGTTGAAAAGGGGTAGGTATATAAGTGTCCTGAGTTCCAGCAAAATTAGCAGAAGTCTTTCCCTTCCACTGAGCTGGGCTGTAATCTAAATAAGGTACCATATTAAGAAAAGATGGGATTGAATGCATAAGCACTAAGAATAGTGTGCATTCTACATGCCTTGTTTCATGAACGAGTGCTTTGATACAAAATATTCACTCTCCAAAGAGAATTTATTAGCAAGCTGACTTGCCATTTTTATGTACAAATGAGGAGAAAATTGAGTTATGCACTGGCAAACAGAGGAATTCTTTGAATAATTAACTGAAATGAATGCACTAAATGGAATTTCCATTAGAACCCCTACCTTTTACGAGGGCATGGAAGTGTGCTTTCTGATGAAACTTGTTATTTATTATATTTCTAAAAGAAATCCCTACCTCCTATGTCATACTCAGAGGGGAACGCTGCAGCATATTGCTTATGGGTGTGCACAGATCTAATGAGAAAGTACTGACATTGTCGATAGGAACAATGTAAAAGCATAATTTCATTGGAAAGGAATCAAAAAGTCTGAATGCAATATGATATTAGAACTTCAAAAAGAGACAAACCCTTTGTTCTAAGTCCTGGAGTAGTAAGGGAAAAAAAATTAAAAGGCATATCCTAGGTTCCCATGTGGACAGGAAGTCCTCAGAGCACATAGATGTATTACAACAGCTCAGCTAACTCCAGCTCTGAGTTCTTTGGGATTGTCTTTTAATGTTTTTGTGGTGTGTTATCAGGGGTTATGCCTAATTGACTAATCTTTAGAGGTACTAATATAGCTCGTATGATTTTAGTATGAGACATTAGCATCTGTTTGGGGCATTTTCCTGCCATCACTGTGGAAAGAAATAATTATGGCAGAACAAGCACTCTGCAAATGTAGCTAACAAGTTCCATATGCAAAGTAAAACACTGTGTGATCTGGACCCACATAGCAAAAAAGCATTATTGCCCACATCCTTTCTGGAGTCATAAAAGGCAGAAAAGATTAAGGGCCAGAGCCCTGTTTTAGGCTATCCTTCACTTACTCTATAAGTAAAAGGAAAACTGAGTTGTGGGACAGTTATAGCCCTGTCAAATGGTCAAGAGTGTGATAAGTCCTTTTCTTGTCAGTACTGTGAGATGTGGAAAAAGTTACTATGTCTTGTAAAAGAGGCTTTATGAGATATGTGCTTTTAGCTTTGTGAATTTCCTTTTCTGTTTTTCCAGCCTGGATGGTGAGACTACAAAGCCCTGCCCTCACCCACCTGTGGAAGATGAAGGAGGAGATGAAGCAAAGAAAAGTATTGTGAAAGAAAAGAGGGGCAAAAAGAAAAAGAAGAGGATAAGAGTAGACAAAAGGCATCCCAGGGAGACAATGTCAGACTTCGATAATCTTTTGTCTCTAGAAGTGAAGTAAAACAGAGAGGAAAAAATTGACTGTCTAGCAACAAGGAAGAATTTAGAGGTAAAGAAGTAGCTCTGGAAAAGTATAAGTATTAGGAATTAAACAGTTGTGATGGGCCTTTAGCTATTCCCCACACAAGGAATAGGTTTCTGCATTTTTGGGTGTTAGCCAAGTTAGCTTTCCCATGTCCTGTGTGATGAAATCCTTTCACCTCCTTTGAAACTGTTCTTGACACTTTCTCAGCATGTGTTTTCACAGCAATGGCAAGAAATGAATAAAACACGTTCCAGCATATGCCACCTTAATTTCCCTAACAGTTGTAGCAGCAGTGAGGATGCAGTAACACCAAACCTTAGTACCTTCTTGTAAGCAGAGTATAGATTCCAGTCCCTCTACAGCTTGTACTTTGTTATGTCTATATTGCAGGTATTAAATTATTGCAGCTGTAGCTCAGTGCTTCAGAGGTTAAATTGCTTTTGGTGTATGAGCTAGCTCAGTTAAAGCTGACAGCAGTACCTGTACTTCCTGTCACTCTGCAGCAGAGACTGGGCTAGTGTAGGCCTGCCATTACATGCCAGTCAGCTCTTCATTTTCAAGATCCTGCTGTCAGTGGAAAGATAACAGGGTTTTTACCCATACATGCTAGGTGTACCTCCTTGTACCATTTAAAATATGTTCTCAACAGCCTCATTATTTATCTTCTTCCAGAAGTAATGGGTTATAAATTCACTCAATCATCATGTTGTCAATCAACTTGATTTGGCTTCTCTGAATGTTTCTTCTGTGTTCTCACTCATCCTTTAAAGACTGCCTGCAAATTCCATTTATATTGCTTATAGTGGGTATTATGGTGCCCATTATATAATGGGCATTTTAAGAGTGGCCTGATCAGAATTATATGAGAGCAGAGGTGTTGGGCTTGTCCAGTGAGAAACCATGGTTTCCAAAGGTGGAGCTATGTCACTGGAAATGCTGAGTTATCTCAGATGCCTTCCTCTTGGACATTTTGAGATGCAGATGCTGAGGAAATGTGAAATAATGCTAATGTGTTTAGCAAGTCCTGTAACTGATTCCCTGCAGCTTGGAGGAAAGATTACACTAGAGCAGTGGTTATCTACGCATTTTAATCCTGCCTAGACTTAGCAAATAATCTCATAGTATTCTAACAAGGCTTCAATGTCTTATGCGGGTCGAACATGCTAAAGAAGGTACCTTGTCCTCTTCTTGTGACATCATAAATACTGAATATGGGGTTTTTTTTCCTCAAATTTATTTTCATTTACATATCCTTCTGTGTTTTATCAGAAAGGGAAAAGTCAGAGAGCTGATAAAGATGTTAAGTAACATTATATGGTCATCCTCACATGGTTTCATTAGATACCTCTTTATCCAATCTCTGTATGTGACTGTATTTCTCCTCTTTGGGTGTAGATAGTTGGCCCATTTTCGTACCCTGCAAATGTTTCACAGAACTCTGTGTATATAATTTTGTAAGTTATATCAAACATGTTACCTGATCCCTGACATACACATCTATTTGAACTGTATTAATGCTGGATTTCAGTTTAAAGATGAAGAGAATAAAGAACAAATTTGCCTGGCATTGATTTTTTCTTCTGCTCAACTTCCAGTCAAGTATGATCTATTAGTTTACAATTACTGCTTCACAGTTCAATATGTGTTAAGCACCAAATCTGTGAGATTCACCTATTATTTGCTAATGAGTCTTTTCCTTCTTTTCCTTAGAAGTTGTCATATTTGATTACATTGATGTGAGTAGGTGTTAAATAACATGGATGAGGAATTGGAAAGACCTGTCATTCTAATGAATTACTCAGTTAGTCTCTGTGGACCAGATATTAAAAATATCAGGTATCTAACAATAGACTTTCCCTTCATGGAGTTTTTGTAGTGCTGAAATAAGGCTGGATATGCAATTCAGGAGCCTAAACTGCACAAGTGAGGTAAAACATCCTATTTTCCTCTTCAGACCCCTGTATCACTCTGAAGTCTCAATTATTGCCTTTCATATGCCGGACACACCAATGTTCATCAGAGTGATTCCTTTCCAGATTTTCGCAGTAGTTGCTTTCATTATTTCATTATTTCTGGATTTTTTATAACAAAGGCAGGTTTTTTAAAACAGTCAGCATCTCAGAGAAATGTTTTGAATAGCTATAATAATAATTTTTATAGTTGAATATCTTTTACAGGAACAAGCTTATGCTTATTTTTTTTAGATTTCTAAAAGCAGTCTGTTAAACTGGGTTTATCTGAAAGATGTGTATTCCTCCCATATATTCTTTTCCTTGTAATATCAAATACCTAAATAATTTGGTTATCTTTTAACTTCTGAAAAAGCTCAAGAGTCCTGATCTGTTTGACTGAAGTAAAGGCATTTTCTTCATATTTATATAAATGTTTTTGCTATGTATGTATGTGTCTAATGCATTAAAAGCATTTAATGCCATCAGTATTTCTTGCATTTCCTTTCCAAAGGTTTGTCTTGTCACTTCTTATGTCCAGATACAGATATACACACACACACACACACATACCCCTATACATATATATATGTGTATTTTTTTAGTAACCTGACTGGGCTACATTTTGTAACTATTTACATGTTAATCAACACTTCTGCCTACGTTTCTGCTGCCTTCATGTGTGCATTCATCTGTTATATGAGGAAGTAAGTTCTTCTAAACTTGAATGAGCATTGCCAGATACCAAGACGGACTTTTGTGCTCCCCAAGTTAATGTGGATTCAGCTACATGACTCATATAGGTGGTTGATGGAGCCTTGTATTCCCATAAAGCCTTATATTTCCACAGGCTGTGGGCCCTGTATGAATTAAGGGAGCATTTTTGACTGTTTTTGGTTTGGTTTATGCTCAGCTAAAATATTTCTGATTGTTAAGACGAATCAACAGCCCATTCCTGTTGGCCCCACTTGCGGAAACAGCATAAACAGAAGTGAATAAAGATTAAGTAATTGTGTTAGTTATTTAGAATATATTAGTTTCATTATTGTGTTGAAGTGAATTCTGTCTTATTTCTTCCAGAACTACTATATTTGAAACAATATTATTTTGATGTTTATGCTTGCCAGTCTTACTGTGTTAGTTAGATCTGTGTGTTTGTAAGAAAGCAAATGAAGGCCTGGCAAATTCCTGCTGACTGTTGGCTAATGATTCTTTGTCCTGGTAACTCAAATAATACTATTTGATGTAGCAAGACTGTTGATACTTAACTCTGTCCTTGGTTATTGCAATAATTGTTTTTATAGGTGCAATAAACTCATGTATCTCTTTCTGCAGAAAAATTCTCCTCCCTGTCCTTCTAGTTTTCTCTCTGTTCTGTAATGCCCAAAATCAATGTTCATTCCACATGACTACCTTGTCAATTTTCTAAAATGTGTATCTAGTTAAAAAAAAAAATCAGAAAAAAATTTGGAGTGAAGTACAGGTATGATACACAGTAATACACTGGATTGCCTGATGCATTAGCAAGTAATAGCTATCAGAGCCAAAATCTCCTTTTTCATTTATAATGAGATGTGACTTGAAGCAATTATGCTGATAATTACTGTAACTGCCAATATGGGGTAGTTGGGAGACCTTTGAAAATGAACAATTTCTATCCTTTTCTGTGGCAAACATAGTTCCTCTGAATTGGGTTCAAGAGTGGAGCAGCTGTGGCACCTGGAATTCTAGTGGATTGGCTGGATTTCCTGCAGTAGGATTTCCCATTTTTAGCACCCACTCATTTTCCAGTCTCGTTTTCCATCTAGTCCATTCAGCATTTGGAGAAGGCTATCACAATAAAGCAGTGTTCCCATCTGTTGGTCATGGCTTGTTTAATGAGCAGTTGATGTCAATTCAGCTATGCCTGCATCTGTTCCTTACTGCAGCTGTTTGTGGCCAAGGGCTCCCCAACAGCTGCCAGATTTAGCTTTTGTTTGTCTCTTGATAGCACGTTACAGCTTGGCCAGAAACATTCTGTCTTCTCTCAGGGTTGTCTGCTCATGGAAAGAGGAAAGTGTGCTAAAGTCTCCGTCTCTTTCCTCATAAAGAGTGAAACATGGAGACAGGCAAGGGAAAAAAGCGCAGTTCCATTGGTTTAGGAGGCGTGTTTGGAGGTGTCTGAGGGCAGGCATGGAGGACAGTTCAGTCCAGATCCTGGGAGCAAGACCAGAATGGGTTCTTTCAGCATCTTAGGAAGAAACATAGACAGCTTGTGCACTGGCTAAAGAAAACACAGCTTGTGAACTGTGTGTGATGGGGAGCACCCATTTAACAGTGCATCTTTCACTTTACTCAGGGAAGCAGTATGGCCACAATACCTTTCAGTGTTTTAGTCTGGCAATGCTTTTATACTGCAGACAGACAGGACATAGCCAAGAAATTTCCTGACCCTTACACACATGAGCTCTAGATTTCTGTCTCTTAGGGTGCTGAAGAAGAATCAGAATGTTCCTTTTGTGTAGGTAAGTGCTGATGGTGCACATTTATTAGCCAATTTTCAAAGGCACACTTTCAATTTTTAAGCTGCAGCTTCAGAGTTTAAGTGGTAGCTGTAGATGAGAGTCACTCCTAAAAGAATCATACTCAGATCTCATGCTCTGTATGTATTCAGTCTGTGCTGTTGCTTCCCCAGCCTGTACATCATATACTTAGCCTTTTTTATTCTTCTGATTCCTCCCACAGTTTTGTTTTCTACTTCACAAGTGGTTCTCATATAATCATTGAAAACCAAAGTTTGAAGCAAAATAGAGTATATGCTTTTGTTTACTTTGTTTCTTCCTATCTTTCATTTTTCCTCCAGCTTGTGGTGTTTTATCATTCATTATGATTGTCATCATTTTGTGCCAGGAGAGTGCCAAGTAGTTGGTGGTCTCATTTGATATGACTAAAAAGTGACTTTTCAGTGACACAAATAGAGAAGCAAAGAAAATAAACATGGGCCAGACAAAGGTCCATGTAGCCTGTCCCCTGTCGCCAGCAGTTCCCGGAAGATGATTCCTGAGAAAGAGTAAGATCAAAGGTTGGCCTGTGAATACAACAGCTGCAAGCTACAGACTCAAAAAATGAGACTACTTAAAAGTACCTGAGAAACAGACTGGTTTGAACTTGTGAGGATGAAAACAAAATATCTTTAAGCAGAACTACCACTCCATTAACATAGTCATTGAGTTATTTGTTTCATGATAAATTTCAGGGGGTGTTTGAACTGTGACATCCAAGCCCATGGTGGGTCAGTGTCACGGGATAACATTTATTAATTTTCCCTACTGTGGCCACAAGACTTTTTCCTGCCTGAGTTTGGTTAAATGTTTTGTTGCATTGCTTTGCAGTAAGCTTGGGAATTGTTAGGATGATGTATTCTTTTCGTTCAAACATTCCTGTTAGTCCATTTGCACAAAGTGAGCTCTGTCTTGAGCTCCACACCCTGGTGCAGATGTATGGGAGGTTATGTCTTCATATGCTTGTGTCTGTCCTCCATCTCTTTTAAAAAGACAAGCAGTATTATGATGGTCTGCCAACAAGATGAATTTTCCATTTGGATTTACCAGATAGCTGAGCTCAACCAGGAAGGCCTAATTTCAGATTCTGTCAAGGGAGCATAACCAGATCATCAAAAATCCAGGTTGCTCCTTCATCACACAGCCTTACACAAAGCTGGCAGAGATGGGGTTTGGGTTGCCAAGACTATGCTCAGACTACCTCTTTCCGATTCTTTTCCAGCTGCTAAGATGGCAGTTTTCCTAATTTGCTAAAGAAACATAGCCTACACAGCAAAAACAACTAAACAAAAGCTCCCAAACAAACGAATAGAAAAGAATATTCACCTGCAAATGTATTTGTCATTGTGGATCAAGCCTTGGACCCAGGGGCTGGGACTCGGCCCCTGGCATTCAGCACTGCATGAAAGGCACAAGGAGAGAACACCTGTTAGCTGTGCTGTTGGTACCAGCTGTTAGAAGGGCAGGAAGCAGGGAAGTGTTTGAGCCTGAATTCCTTTCGAAAGTCATCAGTAACCTCCTACTCAGTTGTGAAAAATGGGAAATCAGATCAATGTCCTATCTCCCGAGTAAATGGGAAGCTTCATGGAAGTTTGTATAACAAACTTTGACTCAATCTGCACAGGTATGCAATGGACTATTTCCTCCAGGGCTGTTTCCTTGCTTGCCTAGGGCTTGGCTGCTGCATAAATACAGCAGCGCTGTGAGAGAGCACATGTCTCCTCTCAATCACACATCCCCGCAGTCCTCCATGCTCCAGGGCCAACTGTAACCCTCTCCTGTTGATAAAATGAGAGTGTTGGCATCAAAGCTGAGGTTTTCATCCAGCTGGGAGATGCTTCTCCTGGGAGGGGGGAGTGCTCAGCAGAACAGGATGCAGGTTTATGCTGAGTGCTCTTGAAAACCGAGCAGTTCATGATCCCAGTCCTCCCCACAGTGGTTCTGGGGCCAGGCCAACAGCATTAAGCAAGTGCTGTCCCTGCCCAAGCCATGGGACAAGGTTTGCTGGTGCAGCCCTGCTGCTTCTGCACAGACGCACCTCAGCCTGGCTCAGTGGTGCCCAGGTTCCAGTTTAACAGCAGACATGCTGAGGGCAGAACCGTGTGAGGGATGATTTCAACACATTGTAAACTCGGTCCTCTAATTACAGGGCTGTAAGAAAAGGTCAGAAGCAAACAAATACAAACACATCTGTGGCCGAAACTGAACACCAGCTCTTTTTGCCCAGTTCTTCCACTCCAAAAGCTATTAAGGTTGGGGTGTCAGCACTGGCAGTGTCATCTCTTCCTGTGAAAGCTGCCCCATGTGTCAGTCCTTAGCAGGTTAGAAGAGGTAATTGTCCATCTCTGTCTTTGGCATTCCCTGCTCCAGACAGTTCCCCTCACAAGTAATTCAGAGCTGAGCATTGCAGCATCCAAGCAGCTGGCTCTCTGCCTCTTTCCCACATGATCTTTAGTTGCTTGTGGGTTTTGAGGAGAGGATGTTGGGAAATTTGTGACACGGGCTTTGAGATGTAGTCACAGCTATCTACATGCACTGATCTTGAGCTCAGATTTGTGACTGTAAGCTGAGTTTTTCCTGTGTCAGACAGTGATGAGGAGAAAGGAGATCCCTCATCTTTGTTTTATGTTGTATGTATGCAGATTTTTTTTTTTGCAAACACCTCTGTCAAGTCCCCTGAGTCAACCAGAAGCCACCTGACAGTGGCTGTTGCAGCACTGATGCCGCATTGATCAGCCCAGACAAGCAGCAGCCTGCACTGGTTTAAGATCCACTCTGCAATGCTGGAGCTACACAGTTGCTCATAAGCTCAGAGTTAACGCAGAGCTTGGGTGCTTGTGCTTGCAAACAAAATCCGGAACAGCAGTAAGCAATAAATATTTGGTGATGATGGCTTCTCAAGGCCAACATTCTCCTCAGATGGATCGCTGCCACGACAGCTTCCCTGGAGCGTGCCGGTATTCCTGCCGGGAGGCGCAGCCGCTGCCGTGCGCGGCCGCAGCGCCACCGCCTCTCCCGCGCTCCGGGCGCTGCGCCCATGCAGCTGCTGCAGGCTCCGGCTCCCCGGTCCCTGCAGCCGGGGGATGCTCTCCCTGCTGGCCGGGATGCTGCTGGGAACCGTGCTGGGAACACGACAGGGCCGGCACAGGGTTTCCTTGCATGCCGGGAATTCTTAGAATCACCGTCTCCCCGTGCTCTTTCTAATACATGATGCTGTGAATCTACTCACTCTTCACGGCTGAAATGGAAACCCCAATCTTTCACCAAGAAATGTGTGAGGGGAGTAAATTCAGGAAGTGCAGTGAATACAGATGGCAAATAGAGCAGAATGTTTTTTTTTCTTTCTACTATTCTTCATGTTTTCAACCTTCTCTGCCTTTCTGCAGAGCCTGGCTTTGTTCTGAAAGTCTTTTCACGCATACTACATTTGTTTACCACCCACAGATGCTGCTCGTTTATTCTCTTCTGCTGTTTTCATTGATTTAACATGAAAGTCACCTTGAACTGAAAGAGCTTTGCCCTTGCTAGGTGTGCAAAGTGTTAAAAAATATAAATACAAGCATACAAAATACAGGGACTAAGCAAGTTTTTGTAGGAATTGCTGTCACAGGAAGTCATGGATACTGATTCTGAGTTGTCCATAAAAAGGCAAGATGCTCTTGGATTTAATAGATAGTTCATAGAATGGTGGCAGACTAGACACCAAGGCAGGGTGTGTTCTATGTGTTATACGTTTCATTACTTATCTTGGTCCTTTCCTTCCTAGACAGAAGCATATTTTGGTATTTACTGACCATTTTTAAAATTTACATCTTAACAGGTGACATGGGGTAATTTACCTGTGGATAAATTATAAGAGGTATAGCACCAGAGAAAAAGTCTTCCACAAGAAAATTCATGCCGGGATTTACCACCAATCTTTATTTTATGCAGCTGCTTTATAGATGAAGGAAACTCAGACCCTTCCTTGACAAACAAGAGGCAGCACTTCAGCCTAACAGCTTGGTATTGACTGCCTAAATATCTTTTGCACATGAATTTAAAAACATATTTCCAGACAATTACATTGTGAGTATGCCTGCAGGGCTGGCAGTGTTGTGTTTGTTCCCTTAATTGAATATATGGCTAAATGCATTCAGCCACGTTAGCTCTGGCTGCGATGAGCAAAGCTGTGCTTGCTGATGCCTTCAGTTCTGCCAGCCCTTGTGGTCAGAGAGCAGCTACACTCTGTCACTGCGTGTTTTCAGCCCACGCACAAAAGCTACGCAGGCCTCATTCGTGTCCTCCAAGAAAAAAAATTAATTTTCTTTGCCTCTTCTTTCTCATTTTCTTACCATGGCATCTTTAGCTTAATTCCGGCTGTAAGAGCAGCAGGAGATTGCAGGTTTTAACTCCACAGAGAAATGACTTACACTGAAAAGCTTAAGGGGATGTGCTTTTTAATTGGCACAAAACAGCAAAGCTCCAACATTTTCCATGACTGGTGGGAATTTTGAGAATCCTTTCACTCATAAATGTGTGACATTTTGTGCAAGGTGGCTGATCCACCATGCGGAACTTTCCTAGTGACCAACTGGCCCTTGACTAATAGCTCGTGGTCCTTTTTACTCCCTTTTCCAAGCCTCCCCACTTTGTATTGCTTAAAGAGATCAGTACAGTCAAGTGACCAGTCTGACCAGTTTCGACCATTACCTGTACAATCAGGCTGCAAAAGCCTCGAAGTTCACAGCATGCCAAAGCACTGAACACAAAATTCCTCACCTCCCACCAGTGACCAAAACTTTTGTTCCTGTATAAATGTGACCTTGTGTGTATGTGGTTTGCAGGTGCTTTGCAGTGGCAAACACTTTTTAACTTCAAAGAAGTCAGGGAGAAACTGAGAGGACAAGGCCACTCCCGCACAGAAACAACCAAAGACTCTGGCAAAATAGGTAATAATAAAGAAAGTTTTATTATACATTGTACCTACATGCACATCTATTGCTGTTTGGCTTTTTTTGCTTCAATTAAATGATGAGCACTTCTACAAGGGCTTTGGACTTCTTGCAGGCTGTGTAATGCTGAGCTCAGTGGCACTGCCCTTTTGGTCTTCCCAGCAGTGGCCCCAGATAACTGTGAGGGCTTGCTGTTACAGGAACTCTGGACACCACTGCACATGACCTCAGTTAATTCCCCGTAATACTCACCTGGTATTTACAACTGTACCATACTTCACAAATGTGTCTCATTTGTGATATTCATGGGGTTTTATGAACTAAAGTGTACATTGAAATGTACAGAAATAAAGGGAGCCAAGTCTGTGGTAAGGCCCATGCTCGATGATTTTCGTCTGAGAGGTGAATCTAAACACAAGCACTTGGTGTGTGTCCAGGACACAGATTTAGCATCTAAGTGAATGGAGAGGAAGGAAAGTCTCATGATTCAGGATTTTAGATGTGATGTTCATGAATGATGTAGCCACAAACATGTTTCCTGAGGAATTCTAAATAAATTAAGGAAATTTATAAAATTTCTAAATTTTATAAAATTTATAAAAGTCTAAATAAATGAAGGAGATTTAAAAAAATCTCTATAGAGAGATTCTTTCTCTTCAGACCCACAGAACTGAAATAAACAGGATGAAGTCCAGCTGCCTAAACATCAGTCCAGTGCTATCTGAGATGTCTAAGGGTGTCCAAGACATCTGGTTCAGGCTGGCATATATGACATAAGACTTATTAAAGACTCATTTTGTCTGGCTGCTAGATGCTAGGGGAAATAATCCACAGCACCTAAAATAGCACTGAGCCCTGTCAGTAAAGTCATTCCTCTGGTGAGTACTGCAGGAGAAGCTTAGGTTTGTCCATTTATATCCATTACCATTTATATCTGCTTAATTAAGTGAAGAGTGGAAGAAATTGTTTTGACATTAAGAAACTGCAGAAAACAAAGGCAAATCTAGTGATACTAAGGCATGCCATTTACAAAAAAAATCTAATTGAAAACATTTTCCAAGCTGTTATCCAGAAAGTCATCAAAAGAATAATTATCTGATCTGCAAGCTACATTGAAAAATCATTCAAGTCTACTAATTAGTCATGAATGACATAAAAAAGGGGATCAGTTTCTTCTGCCAGGTAACAAATGACAGGATGAGAAGAAATGGCCTCAAATTGTACCAGGGGAGGTTCAGATTAGGTATTAGGAAAACTTTTTCACTGAAAGGGTTGTCAAGCACTGAAACAGGCTGCCCAGCTAGGGGTAGAGTCACCATCCCTGGAGGTATTTAAAAGACCTGTAGATCGGACACCTGGGGACAAGGTTTAGTGATGCCAGGTTAATAGCTGGACTCAATGATCTTAGAGGTCTTTTCCAACCTAAATAATTCTAAAATTCTATGATTTTAAGAGGGGTTTGTTCGCAAGTCTTTTTCTTCCTTTACTTTGCTCTTGAGGTGAGATGATGGACAGGTTCCCTAGTGCCATTTACACTGAGACACATGGTACTTCTCAGCACCTGATCTTTCCTTGTTGTGAATTGTATTAAACAGGGCACATTGCACAGAGTGAACTCAAGTTTTCCTTTAATCTAACACCCTCTACTGTTCACTCCTGCGTATTATCCGTAAAAAAAACAGCCACAATTAAAGTGACTACTGACTTTGGTGTGGTACAGCAATTTCTAGAGTATTGTCCTAATTTTAGTTTTGCAGCAGTGACTTGGTCAGCTGACCTAGCCTACATCTTTCAGAAAAAGCAACATGCTGCAATGTCCCTTTTCAACAGTTTTGATGTAATATATATCTTTATGATTTATTTTTGAAAATAACTGTGATTTCTGCAGTGCCAAGAACAGCCTGATTTCAATTTGATGTTGTTCAATGCCGGGGCTTTACCTTAGCAAGCAAAAGTTTCTGAAGTTGACTTCTTTCTTTTTTTATGCTGTATTTTTGACATAGTTATGAAAGTTGAATGGAGTTTCCTTGTGAATGATGACTGCTCACATTTCAAGGTTTTGATTTTGGAGAAGACAGTCCCCTTCTGTATTTAAAGAGTCCATGTGAACGAGCTATCTGACTCAGAATGACCATGCAAACCAGACATCTGGCTTGCTACCTCTGAATTACAGCCACATGCCATTCACCAGCTGTTTCTATACTGATCAGTCCATGCTTTGGGGATAAGGACAACATAAATGAAAGAGCCCTAGAATTAAATATTATTTGTCACTCAAAGAAGGGTGCTAAAGCCAAAAAGACTTTTACTTCTTCTCTAGAAAAGACAGCTGCATGGCAATGGAATGGGCAGAAGAAACTGCAGAGCTCTCCTTCCCGGTCTCTCAGTAGCGTGACACAACTGTCTGAAGTTCAGTTTTAATCTCCTTATTTCTGCATTAAACACCTAGCACATCATGCTTTCTAACAATCCCCACCTCTCTTGGCAAGAAAAGGGCTTAAGGATACACTTTCGGAATGCTGCTTGCTAAGGTCGTGAAACTTGTCCTTCAGGGCTATTCTTTACATGTAAGGCAATAAATGAGAAGCTAATCTTAACGAATATATTCTGTCAAAATATTTCTTTCCCTCTAACCATTACCAGCATCAAATCAGCCACTATTTGTGGCTCTGTGCATGGGAAGGTGCAAGCGTTGTTAAATCTTATCAGACACTCAGGATTTTAGCAGTGTTAATCTCATGAGTTCTTCATGATGTGTAAGCTTCTGAGCTTACTGCCGGCCTCTGAAGCTTTTCCCAAAAACTCTCTGGGTCTGTTTCGAGCCCTCAGGAAAACCGCTCAGAGTTTTCCCTGAGTTTCCTCTGTGCTGAAAAGAAGGCACCATTCTGGGAAATCCCTTCTCCCAGTGGCAGCTGTGCTGCCATTTCTCATTTGCCTTTCAAGTGACATCAGAAGATTAGTTGCAATCTCTTTGCAGGCTGCTAATCCAGAGAGCTGCATTACAGTGCCTTGATGTCCCTCTGAATATGACATTAGGATGACAAGAAACAGAATAGTGTTCATAAGTGCTACAGAGATACTGGCAAAGATATCCTGATACACCTGCCTTGAGCCCTATAAAGATAGCTGTAACACCCCCAAGGCAATTCCACAGGTCTGCTCGGGCAACGAGGCACAACTTGAGGCTGTTGAGGCGGTTTTGTCTTGTTCTATCGCTGCTTGCCTGGGAGAAGAGGTTGACCCCCAGATGGCTGCACTCTCCTCTCAAGTGGCTGTAGACACCAATAAGGTCCCCCTGAGCCTCCTCTTCTCCAGGCTAAACAACCCCAGATCCCACAGCTCCTCCTCAGAAGTCCTCCTCATTCCTTATGCACTGGCAGCATCAACTTTGAAACTTAGGTTTTGCTGGTAGTTACTGCTATGGAAGGTCTTTGACCACTGCAATAGGATTTTCAGGTATGTTATTAGTTTGCTGAAATAAAACTCCTGTTGGTATGGAACTAGGACAAGCTGGCTTGAAACCAGGATGATTTCACTGTTTGGGGGAATATCTGCATTCTGGTAAGCTCTGATGGGCTGTGCCAGGCCATGGTAAGTTATCATGCCATAGCCATGTGTGTGTGTAAGCTAAAAGGAGATAGGGCAGAGGTAGCCTGGCACTCACACTACAAAAGAAGGCATCTCCCCCAAAGAGAGACAAAGGAGTCATCCAACAGGAACCTGTCTCTCCCAGATTACAGTGAGAGCCAGTAACATGCTCAGTTCAGGTACATCAGCAAAGGAGCACATTAATCGCTGACCCCAGCTCTCAGGCAGCTTGTTTGTTTAGCAAAGCCTGTATACAGAATATTCCCATTGGCAAAGATTTCCTGAGCCTTGGCCTTTGTTGTCTGTGGTTGTTTCCATTTCTTAAGACAGCAGCTCCCACCTGTGCCAGCCAGTGATATTTGTTCTGTAAAGGTGTTTCTTCAGCATTTTGCCTTTGCCTTATCTAACTTGTATGAGTTGGGGAACCACGCTGGACTGCTCCTGCCCTGCTTTAGTCTCTGGTCCACAGAAATCCCTAGAAAGACATTTAACAGTGCCAGATAAATGAAGATTCAGCAGAACTCAGCACTCTACTGAAATATTGAACTTTCTGTCACATTTTCAAATGCTTGCTTTTTATGACTACTGTAACTTGAGTATTAGTGAGACATATCTTACACCTTGAGCCTTGTATACAGTAGATGGAAATAAAGGGTGTTGGCTAAAGTAACTCCAATGCAAATCATAGAATGGCTTGGGTTGAAAGATCTTCTAGTTCCAAACTCTAAAATGAAATGGATAGGACTTTTTCTTCTCCTCCTTACTCAGTTGCTGAGGTAAGTCACTGCTATTTGCTAAGAGACATTTGACTACTCAAACTGCTGTTGAAATGAGGGTCAGAACAATGACAGTCAGAACATGGACACTTGGAGCTGTTAGCTCCCAGTAGCCCTCCTACGCACTTTTTTTAGTACTTTGATTTCTTTAGTTCTAAGTTTACAACTTGAGACAGTGCTTACAGACAGCAGCTAGAGATCTACCACTCATCATTTGTCTCCTGTATCTCAGGACAGTCCATCCCAGAGTCTGTGGAGGCTTTTGTTATATCCAAGTAAAGGTATTTCTGAGTTCATGAAAGAGACATCTTTAATCTGTGATTACTAACATTTGGCTGCAGACTGTCAGTGAGGCCCAGCAATGGCAGTGAGTGCCATCATACAGCACAATGGAAAAGGCTTTTAAGCCCTAATTTATATTTCACATAAGTGTCTCTCTTTCCTGTGCTTGCTGCTAATGGACCGCCATTATGTGACTGGAAATGTCAATTTATTCTGTTTGGAGGAGCTGGGCTGTCTCCCTATGAGTGCCTCAGGGCTGACTGGCATTTTGCTGAAATTCCCCTGGAGACAGCAGGATAGTTTTATTTTCACTAAGAGATAGGATTGTCCTGAGAACCAGTGTAACAAAATAAGTGCTCTGTGTATATGTATTATCCAAAGCTAGCCACCTGGGAAACATTAACAAGGCTGCATTTGCAATCGTGTTTGTTTAAATAGAGCAGCGTGAAAATTCACAGGAGAATTCCACAGCTCCCTGATCGTCTGTAGTGCTTCTGCACGGCTCACGGAGTCCGTGTGCTCAGGCAGTTTGACTCACACAAGCCGGTAAGTGAACTCACGGCTACGCTTGCGGGCAGTAGGAATCTCCACACCTCTCCTAGGCCAGGAGCCAGTGTCCCTGCTGACGAGTGACCATGTGCTCCTGTTGTGGCAAATGAACCAACCACAAGGGTGGCCAGGGGGGCAGAGAGCCCTGAAAAAGAGGTTTGGTGGACTGGTTCCAAAGAGTAATACCCCCCTCTGTGAGGATGGCTTCTCCCATTGAATTCCTGTGACCTGATGGAGGCTTGGTCTGTCTGATTGACAGTGGACAGACACCCCTTGTATCTCCTCAGGAAAGGTAACCAGACCTGTCCTGCCCTTCCCTTCTTCCTATAGGTCCCTGCTATGTCACCCCCGCCCCCTTCCCTGTATCCCTTTAAAGCCCACTCAGGCCACTATCTTGTCTCTTGTCCTCCCCGCTCCTGGTCCCCATCGAGGGCCCTTCTACAATAAACCCTTGGAACACCGGTGGAAGGGCGTCCTCTGCTCATTTGTTTCTGGCCACGCCTGGGCTATCCACAAGCCTCAGGCACGCTAGGCTTCGTGCTCTGCACCGCCCGGGCTGGGAGGCTGGCTAGCGAGGCACCGAGGTGCCACAGGGCGTTCTCCCTTTGTGTTGGACACACCTGGACAAGCTGCAGCCATCTCAGCCCGGCCAGCATGCCGGAGTACTAATACAGGCTCCCCATCCCTCAGGGGTCTCTTCTGGCAGAGAGCGGGGCCGGGGCGCCTGTGAAGCGCTGTGTGATAAAGCTCCTCCAGCTGAGCGAGCGCTCGCTGGGGCAACAGGCGGGAAGGCTCCTCACCTCTCCGTGCCCTGGGCTGCTCTTATGCAAACGCCTCCATCTGCTGTGGCAGGACCACCAAGCAGTGTTAAGGGTTACCATTCATGCTTTGGATAGTTCAGCCTGTGATGGCTTGCAGTGTGATTTTGCTTGAAACAAGGACTGGGTTTAGGTGGGTGCTAAGGCTTTTGGGTATGTAACAAGGACACAACCCTGTTACACCAAAATGTGTGGGATGCTTCTCATTGATTTCAAAGGGACATGGCAGCTGCTTTGCATTCAGCACTTATTTTTACTCAAGCCAGAGAAAAGCTCATTAATTTTGGTTAAAAAAAAAGAATATCAGAGTCCTGTCGTTCCCCCTTACTGTACCTCACCCCAGTGGTGCACAATAAGGTAAAATAAATATAGCTCATTCACTTATAATTAGGACAACACGGAGATTACAGCATAGAAACAGGTATGTGTGACCTTTTGCTTTTATTTATCAGGACATCCCTGGCTCTAGTGGGGCTAATTTATGAAAGCAGCTTGGCTACATTCAGTTTTCTACAGTAGTCAGTTCCTCACAGGATCAGGCTGTGCAAACACTGTGAAAATACCTGTGATGTGGATTTCACATGCCTCGTTTGGATGTTTCTATTCTCTGTTTCTGTTTATTCCGGCTTTTGAATCTTTTTGTCTTGCATTTGCACATGTTAACTTTACAGTTTTGTTCAGTGGAGCTCCAGTTCCACAGATCCTCTCCAAATCATAACTCGCACTGTTCAAATGTGAATGGCTTTCTAAGGCAGATCTAATCAGTCTTTCTCTTGGGAAGGAAACCAAATGAGCTTTTTTCAGGTTGGCAGTTCAGTCCAATTATTTCACAGATCTTTGTTCATTTAATTCCTCTGAAGTGGAACAATCAGAAGAAACAGGGCAGAGCTACAATGCAAACAGGAAATTATTTCTCAGTTTGAAGAAAATGAGATTTTATAACATATTCCTTTATTTATTTATTTAGCCTTCTTCTTTTGTCATATCTCCTGGCAGTGCTTTATTGCAGAGCACAGCAGTCTTGAGAGAACTACCAGAATCATGTCAGTGCCCCTCAAAACAAAGCTGTGTAGCAAAGCCACAGGCAGTGAAAGGATGCTTTTTCAGTCCTTGGAAAACATTATATAGAATCATAGACTATCCTGAGCTGGAAGTGACCCACAAGGGCCACTGAAGTCCAACTCCTGGCCCTGCACAGGACAGCACCAAGAATCACTCCATGTGCCTGAGGGTATTGTCTAAATGCTTCTTGAACGCCGTTAGGCTTGGTGCCATGACCTCTGCCCTAGGAAGCCTGTTCCAGTGCCCAGCCACCCTCTGGGTGAAGAATCTTTTCGTAATATCCAACCTAAACCTCCCCTAATACAATTTCAGGCCATTCCCTTGAGTCCTGTCAGTGGTCACCAGAGAGATCAGTGCCTGCCCTCTGCTTCCCCTCATGAGGAAGTTGTGGATTGAGATGAGGTCTCTACTCTATTTCCTCTTCTGTAGGCTGAAACATGTTTAATGACCATATGTGTTATCATTAATCACCTAAGAGATTCAGAAGGAGACTTCTAGCAATGACACTAAGCACTTATTTTTAACAACAAAAGTTGATTACGTGTAGAACTCCTACTCTGGCTACTAACCATCTTCCCTGCAGGGCCTGGCTCTCTGTTTTGCTTTGTGAGGTGTGCTGCCTCAGCTGACTGAACAACTAGGGTTTCTGTTCACATGACTTGGCCTCAAGGGGTGGAAGGACAGCTCCGACACAACGCCTGCTCCCAGCTCAGGGCCTGACTTGGCTCAGTGAAATCAGTAAAAGCGAACTCCAGGCCAGCGCTCTGAGCCAGGCCAGCAGAGAGCAGGGCAGATCTACAGAACAGGTCACAGTCTAGCTGGCTTTCTCCTCTTCTCAGATCTTTTTTCTGCCTCACAGATCAGACATTCTTCAAAATGCTCTCCTGCTGCTGGATGCAGGAGGACACTGCAGTGTTATCTTCCAGCAAGTGATTCATGAACAGCCTGTGGGAAGGACTCACATTGGAGACGTTTGTGGACAACTGTCTCCCATGGGAGAGACCCCGCGTTGGAGCAGGGGTGGATGGAAGATGGAAGGAGCAGCAGAGGCTACATGTGATAAACTGACCAGCCTGAGTCAACCCCAACAGCTGTAGAGGCCTCGTTCCTAATAAAATTAGTTTCTAGACAGAAAGCTACTGATTTGTTATTACTTAAATGTTAGCATTTGAAAGTCTAAAAGTGGGCATTGGCAGCTGTCTGCTAATTTTATTAAAGTGATGATAAACTAGATATACAGTGAATTCAGACTAAAAATCTAGAAAACAGAATTCTTGGTACGAAAACAAAACAAGAAGACATGAGAGAAAAGTAGACAGGCACAGGTGAACAGGGCCTTCAGAGTAAATATGAGAAGTTCATGACATGAAAGATGAAAAAAAACAGGAAGCATTTGGAGAATGGATTGACAATCCAACTCAGGAGTTTCACTTACAGGCTGAAAATAAGCTGGAAAAGAATAAACTGAGAAAACAAGCTATGACACAGAAGACTGTGTTTAATAACCAGGTAGCTGAAGACCAAGGTGTGAAAGACTAACATAAGGAGTTGCTTTTTTTTCTTTTTCTTCTCCTCCTCTCTTTTCTAATTTGAGGTGCTGGAACTCCAGATTTTCCTTTTCTTATTAATTATAATTTCCAGTCACAAACTATCATGGGCGCTTTGGTTAATTGCAGACATTGTGGAACAAAATTAATCTTTAATTTGCATATAAAACTGAATAATACTTTGTTGAAATTAGATATGGTAATTCATGGTTGTGTTTTAAAGAGGTGTCTGTCTGAGACCAATAACTTTAGGCCACTGAGATAAATCATCAGTAGTGCCTTGATGAACATAATAATTTTGATGGATGATATTTTGCAGCTGTCAGCAGGTTGAACCTAGTTGTTGATGGTTCTCAGGGGACTGGCTTAATGATTGTACAAATGAAGCAAGAACTAAACATGGAAAGAAAATTTCATGGAAATTAGTAAAATGTTGGAAAGAAACAATATTTATTCCCTGAATAAGCATGTTTTAATTTATACCTAACAATTCAGAAAATAGAAAAGGAAAGAGCTATTTATTTTTCTTCTGTCATCTTCAATTCCTAGGCAACTGGCTTTGAGGTACTGTGAAGATGTATTACAACTTTAACACAGTCTTTTCTGCAGAATTTCTTGCAGCAGTACCACTGAATGCAATGACAGACTTTGGAAAGTGATGCCATTCTGGATGCGGACATTCATTTCTGTTGCTTCAGCCCGATTCCCTTACTGTACAGACGTGGGACCTTCTGGAAGTCTCCACAGCTTTTTCCTGGGTTCCATTCACAGGCTTCCTTCACGCAGCAACCAGAATATAAGGGCAAGATGTATAACCAGACCTTGTCTAAGTAGGAAGCCAGGACCTGAAAGGGGCGTGTACCTCCATGTAGCCCCTGGGAAGTGCAAAGAGAGCTTGAGCCTTTGGAAGGACAACAGCGACCTGGCACTTGGTGCACGCCTGGTCAGCTAGCTCCAGTACCAGTGCTTCCAAAATCCTGCCTGGAGTACTCCTGAGTGGTCAGCCCAGCAGCAAAGGACATGAAAAACGATGCTCTTCAAATGCTTTCTACTTTCTGCTTTTCTACCTAGGGTTTCTATTCTGATCCTCAAAACCCTCGTTACTCCAAAGACTGCTGTGATAGCTATAGGAGACAGACACCTCGAGTTTCTGATGGGGTTTTAAGAGTTTTAGCCATGGTCTTTCCCTTTCCTCAGCCCGTTGTGTGATGTGGCTCATCTTTCTTATGTAAAATAACCCGAGCACTTAGAACGCATTTCTAATGTTGTGTTCAATCTAGCTCAATTGACATGCAGCAAAGTGCAGCAGCCTTTCAGTTAGGAATGACATGGCTTCTGCTGACATTTCCCAGCTGAAGAATCATTTTATGAATCATACACACTGTGTTTCCAGCTCTTCTGAACCCTGTGAAAAGCAGAATCAGAACTGAACAGGTGGAGTTCGGGGGAGTGTGAAAGCCTTGAGGGAGCTTCAGCGCAGGAAAATGAGGGTCAGCACTCTCAAGGAGGTCAGGGAGCGAGAGCCAGAGCGCTGAAGAAGAAACCTATTCATCGGTACCCCGAGGAGAAAGCGCCTCTCATGATGGAGAGGGTGTCGGCCCCAGCAGCAGTGCTGGGAGCGGCTGTGGGGTACCAGCCCCTCGCGGTTCCCCTCGGGCAGGACGCGCAGGGACGGCGGGGCAGAGGCCCGGGAAATCCGCTCCCCGACGGCTGCCGAGAGGGACGCGCTTCGAGCTGGCAGCGGCACGTCCCCACCCGCCTTCCCGAGCATCCTCGCTGCCTCCGGCCCCTCCGCCGGCGGCGGATGAACGCGCCGCGGGCGGTGTGTGCGAGAGGAGGGCGGCGGGGAGCCGGCCGTCCCTGCCGGCCCCGAGCTCTCCGCCCGAGCGCGGCCGGGAACGCCGCCGAGCCACCGCGCTCCGCCCGGGCTCTCTCGGCAGCACGGACCGGGGCCAGCGGCTGATGCGCAGCGGGAGACGGGTGG